>JANHFX010017016.1:10445-83004 GCA_027560015.1 Chloroceryle amazona | reverse complement strand
CCAGTTGAACACGTTCTCCCCTGTCTCGTGACTTGTAAATGCCGAGAAAGTCTCCCCTGAGCCTCCTTCTCTCCAGGCTGAACAACCCCAGGTTCTTCAGCCGCTCCTCACCACACTTGTTCTCTAGACCCTTCCCCAGCTCCTATGCCGTTCTCTGGCCACGCTCCAGCCCCTCAATGTCCTTCTGGGAGTGAGGAGCCCAAAACTGAACCCAGGATTTGAGGGGCAGCCTCCCCAGTGCCCAGTCCAGGGGCACAATCCCTGACAATCCCCAGTCGTCCTGCTGGCCACACCAGTGTTGACACAAGCCAGGCTGCTGGTGGCCTTAGCCTCCTGGGCACATGCTGGCTCATCTTCTGTATGTACACACTCTTGCCTTCCAAGTGTTTACCACCTGCATCAGGGTGTTCTTAGGAGACAATTTCTGAAAGTGCTCAGATCACAATTACTCTCCACCCGTTTCTCCTTTCCTGAAGCTTACTGGTTCCCAGAGATTGTCTGTGCCCTCAAGGTGTATCGGCTTTACTAAAACATAACACCCCTTCCTGTAACTCTTCCCTCACGTGTCCACCCCAGCTACCGAAACACAATTGCTGAGGTGTTAGCAGTGAACGCTAACACAGGGATTCCAAAAGCATTACATCCCTGGCTTACTTAGAAGCTTTGGATAACCCACTGACTAACAGGCAGCAATAGACACATCCAATTTCTTCAGCTTGCACAGTCATATACCTTGTCTGCAAAAAATAAATCCATGATTTTCGCAGGAGCACAGAAAATACTTTGTTATGACTATTAATATTATTATTTCTTCATCAAATTAATCAACACAGAAGGAATCAGGGGGCTGTCTCTGGCTGTCTGATGAGGCCAGCCAAGGCTATGCTGCATTTTTTCCTCACATGCAACACCCAGAGATAAAAAGCAGGATAGTTCCTGGTGCACTGACTGCAAACAGGAATGCTCCTCTTGACCAAATTGCTGTCTTTAGCCTGAGATAAACAAGCAAACTCCATAGAGTCTTAGCAATCCACTGCTCCTGGGGCATCCTGCCTACTCAGCAACGTGCTCTCTACAGTTACAAACACCAGAACGCCACCTGAGGTTCTGTGCACTTCTTGGCCTCAGGAGACATAAATTATTCTTCTCCATTTACTTCAGAATACACAAAAAAGGAAAAGAAAGTAATATTCTCTCAGGCCAGCAGGAGGACTTCTGAACACACACGTTTCTCCCTCCATTTACAAAGGCCATTAGGGATCAGCAAAAACACACCAAGGAATGTTCAGCCCCTGTTCTGGAGAAACAAGAAACAGAATCTACAATTAATGCAAGCTGAAGCCACCCAATGCTCAAGTTTCTGCTACTGAGCCAAGTCTTTGCTACAAACTGAAATCACAGCTACATGGAGGCGAAGCACTTTCCCACTGTGCAGATCATAAATGAACAGCATTAGTCATTTTGCCATTTGGAATAAAATACTTCTGTGCATTTTCTCAGCTACTATTGTTCTATCATTATCACAGAGGCTGGCATTTAAATTTTCCTTGCATTCCTTGGCATCTACCAAAGATCTGTCAGATGTAACTCCTGGCCCTGCCTGGCAGTTCAGCATTAACCCATGCACGCTTCAGTCCTTGTAAACCCAAGTTTTGCCTAAAAGTCATAACTTGCATCAAAGATCCATCACTGTGCTCAGTCTCCAAGCGCTGCAGATTGGCCCAGCTCCAGCCCCCTCTGCGGAACACGGAGGATTAATCCCCACCCAGGAGTCCCCGGGTGCATTTAGAGGCTCTCAGGACTGCCAGGCTCTGGAGTTTGCACCACTCCCATCCACTTGGCAATCCACAGCTACACAGGGGACCGAGTGTTTCTGGAGACACTTAGAAACATACAGAGATGACAACAACTGTGCACGGGAGCAACGTCAAGGTGGTGAGTGAAGAGTGAGAGAGGATTTCACAAATGCTGCCTTCCTTTTCCCCTGGCACTGGTAAAGACTCGCTGTTGAGATTTTTCTACTAAACCTTTACAACACCAGGATCTGAATGTGCTGGAAATAACTCAATGCAATGCAATGGAAAATTGTTAAGCCATAATCATTTTGGCCAAGAACATTTTATTTAGAACAGCTCCACCATTTTCATTACAACTTCAGCAAACATGGAGAGGTTTTTACTCCCCATTTAACAGCTATTTTTGTCAAGGCCAGTATTGCTATTAATACTACACTATTAGAGGCTCTGGCTGCATTTTAATCAGAATTAAGTCTCTTCTTCTTCATTTTAGGCAGAAGAAGAGTGTTGTGACCTACCAGTTTGCCAGGCTGTTGCTGCTGTGAGTGTGCAGAGTTCACACACACACACACCCCCCCTCTCCGCAGCCAGAAGGGAAGCCCAAGAAAAAGTCAATTCCAGCTGTGGCTTTGAATTCACAGGTTTTCTCTCAAGGCAACAGAGCATCTAACTCAGTAAATGAATCTGGGGAAACCAAAAGGCATAAAAAACAGCAATCCCTGACTAATGTGATACATCTCCTGCAAAAAGACCAGACATTTAAGCGGAACCTGCAGTGCTGCTGAAGCCCCTGTTGCTGTCTGTCTGTAATTTCCTACCTTCAACTGTTGCTTGAACAGTGTCTCAACCTGGAGACTCAGCTGATAAGCAGACCACAGAGTTTTAAGGTTTCCAAAGTTTAAGCTTTGTTAATCACTGGCAGCTCCAGTATCCCTGCTTGGGACCCTTCAGTGACAACAGAGGCCTTTGGATCTATGCAGAACACAAAAGGATGCTCCTGCATAGCAAAGAAAAATCAGCTTGAAATATTTTCAAAGGAGTGAGGAAAGCTAACTGGAATCAGCAATTGCTGTTTTTTGCCTTGCTAGAAATGATTGGTGACACCCATGTTTAAGGCATCAGATGTTTCAATTGCCTCTATTTATTCCACAAGGAGCCAGTAGACCACCAATTCCTGATAAGCTGGTCCATGTTTCTCAAGTTAAGCACAATTTAGCTCCAGTCTACTGCTACCTCACATCCACCTCTGAACAGCGAACACAAACCTTCTCTATCTCACCAGCTGTAGAGGCTTCTTGCTCCACAAACATCACAGCAGCAGGGGCCACCCAGCTGGACAGAGTGAAGAACCAGCTTTGGCAGGAGACAGCCTTCCTACTTCTTTACTCCCTCAAGAAAGTCACTGATAAAGCTGAGGAAAAGAGTCAGGAGTTCTGCATGAAAGCAAGCCTGTAATGGGCAAGGCCAGAGAAAGCATTCAAAACCAAACCCATCCAAACCTGCTCCACCACCTCCAACGTTCCAGCACGAGGTGTGCGGAGAGCAAGGCCTGGCTGCCTTTGCAGCCCAGATGATTCAAGGTTTCCAATGTTTCTAGAAGTGCAAATTTCTCGACAGCTATAAATCCACTTGAAGAGCAATGACAATTAAAGGAACGTAATCTGCCACACTGCAGGGTTTTATTTTACTAGATAATGCGTTGATATATATATACACACACAAGAAGGAAAAGCATATTTTGACATTTAAAGCCATCCTAGCTTGTCTGTGCCACACAGCCCAAGCTGTCAGGAGAAATGTGGGAGTACTGCAAAGTTTTTAGATAACAACTTCTAATTAAGAGACAAAGTTGAAGTTTTACCAAATTAGAGCATGCACAGCTTCTCTCACACAAACACAGAAATGAAAAACATTTGGCTAAAATTCATTTTTCTGGCCAGTCACTTCACCAGAGCTGCAGCTGGGACTGACTGCAAGCTTCTCCTCACCACAACCACCACCTCCTTTGGAGGCTGAAGCACCAGGCTGAGATTCAGATGATTATGATTCAAACCCTGGCTCTGACACAAGCCACTTCTCTAACTTTGGGTAAATCATTTAACTGACACAACTGGCTCTGCTTCCAGTTAAATCTCTAAAATCAGGATAATCCCACTTCCTTTCCTAGACTTTGGGAATAGGGTAGGATGGCTTGGATACCAGAAATGAAGCACATAGCTCTCTCTGGAGGCTAATTTCACCATCCATAAGGAGTAACTGATATTTTTGGAAGCTGCTTGTGCTTCTGTGCACTTCTAGTGATGGTCATTTTCCTCAGCTGCTAAAAAGCCCATCATAAATGGCTGGCTCTCATCTTAAGAATTACCAGTGTATGTCAATGCCCTTAACAAACTTGTACAAAACTTCTGTAGGAGGATACTGGTTTTTTTCTTCTATGGTACATTCTCCAAGATGCAAGATGAAGGAGAAACATGGGTCTGTAATGTGGATTAGAGACCAGGCACCACAACCGTGTTTCTTAAACTGGAAGCATAACATACATGTCTGATCAGATATGATAACAGGAACATTTGAAAAGCATTGAGATAATCTCATGTCTGTACAGCTGCAAGAATTTAATGGCTGGCAAGGGTAGTTATTGCTTGCCTTCCCCCCCCCCCCCCCCCCCCAGCAGCATTTGCAGCAGCATGCACAACTGTGGACCATTCAGCAGCTCCAGTAGCTGGATGGTCCATACTGGGGCAATCACAACCAGTCCTTTAGGGATTTGCTGCACAGTGGAGTAATGGCAGGGGGAAAGCAACTACAGCCGTGTGCTCCTCCTCTATCTTTTCTTCTCTCCTTCTTTCTCAGTGGTGGAAGAGACAAAAGAGTAATTGCTCCCTCTGTTTGCTCTTTCTCTCTTTACCTCTTTTGTATTGCTTATCTTGAGAACAGCTGGTCATATATATAAATACAAGTGAAGTCAAAGCTGTTACAAGAAAAAGATTGATTTGACCTAGAAATGTTTTGAGAAGTACTGTGTAGCCAAAATGCTTATGGAAAGCACCAGGGAAAACCAAAGACATTCATAATGGCTCCTTCCCACAGGGACACCTATGAGGAAAACATCTCCTTTGACCCCATCTCTCCCCTCATTCTGAGGGCCAGCAGCGTGATGCACGTCTCAATGCTGAAAGGGGGACCAGTGTCACATTCCAGCCCAGAGAGACTGTCAGCAGACAGAATAAAGAGTCATCACAACCACACCAAATGCATAATTACCAGAGGATTTTTTCCCTATATAAAGGAAAAGACACTTTCTCCAAAGCAATTCCCTCCCAGAATCTATACAGACATTGGCAACTTCTGCAGCCTCACCTACAAAGTACAGAACTTTTGTCACAGGGGATTCTGTGGGATGGTGGGCTGCTTGGGTTTTTTTTACAGATGATATTTACTGACACTGCCACCAGTGTCGGTTAAAACCAGTCTGGGTTTCAAGGCACAGTAAAAGAGAGGTGCAGGGATTAGGGCTTTAACTGCATGTTTCAATACTTGCAACAAACCAACTCCTGAATTCGGTGGTTTGCAAGGCTTAGGATGCTGGCAGAAACCTCCAGAAGGAGTTAAACAGCACCAGAAGAAAATCAGCTGTCAGTTGTTCTGCTGTTTGACTAAGGGCACTATAAGTCTGTCCTAAATCCCTGCTCCTTCATTAACCTCCCCATGCTGCAACTCAGCACCCCAATTTGCACATTTAAATGTCTGTAGGGCCATGTGATAAACTAGGTCACTTTGAGATCAAAAGACCCCTTCCTGTTTCTGACTCCCCATCATTTCAATGTTCCAGTTCCACAGTGCAGCCCCATTTACAGTCACATCAAGGCAACTGGTAGAGCAGCAAACAGCAGCGTAAGGCAGGAAAGTGCTCAGGTTGGCCTCTTTGCTGATGGTGGCATTTATCACAGCCTTTAGAATTTAGAGCTGTCTGAAGCCACCTGGATACAGCAACACTTCTGTAGATCAGGAGGCACAGTCAAACCTGCCGACAGTGATTTTATCCTATGGAATCTACACGGCATTTCCAGGAGAGGTGATTTTCACCTCACAAACTCCACAGCCAGAGAAGATAAAGCTTTGAAAAGGTCCTGACAGTGACAGCAGCAGTAAAGAAGCCTCCCCTTGTCTCTCTCTAAGCTAGCAGAAAGTAACAAAGCTCTCTTTTGCCAGCCTTGGGCTGTCTCATTGCAAATTATCTCTCAGGAAGAAAGAGGCAAGACAAAATACCCATGGAGGGATGAGGTGGATTTGTTTGTACAATGCCTTTTGTTCCACGTGGCAACATGGAAATGCAAGATAAGGGTTTCTATTACCCAGAGGCTATGGGGCACATTGCACTGGGAGCAGATGCAAGTCCCGTTAATGCTCAGAGGTGCTGAGCGCGCTCCGGGAGAGCGGGACGGAGCCACCGCCTTTCCCCAGCCCTGTTTACAGACAGAAAGCACTTGCTATCTGCTCGTCTTCCACCAACTTCAGGGACAGTGATTACAGCATTCGCTTGGAGGAAACAAAATGGAACAGAACTGCAGGTGCTAATTACCTGAAACCATTCACATTATACCATCGTTCAGCAACTCCCTGCCTGCACCAGCATTATCCCAGTGCCTCAGCTGGCCCAGCCGAACGCTGGGAAGAACCAGGAGCGTGTGTCTCCTGGGGCACAGGACAAGCGTTCTCAACTGAGGCATGAATGCATGCCTAAGATACCAGAAAAGCATGGAATAATTCCTGGATGGTGAAGGGCTTCATGTGGCATTCGCAGCAGCTCAGCCTGCCCCACGCAATATTTGATGCATGACATCAGGAAGACACTGCTCTCACCCTGCTTTAGTCCTCAGGATCTCACGTACGTGTCCATCATGCCTCCCAAATGCCACAGTAAACAACTTTCAAAGGCACCCAGAGTTGGACGCAGGTTCACTCAAACAGACCACAAAAAGCAGTCACACTTAAAGGGCCAAGTTCTCATTAAATGTATGTTGTAGACCATGGGGTTACATGACTAGTCCAATGTGACTGTCTCATTTACAGTTCAAGTCATTAACTTTCTTCCTCAAGGGATCATTCATTTATGATTGCATGAAAAGTGTCTCCTCCTCTAATCAACTCATAAACGGAGGATGAGACCATCTTCTTCTCAGACCTGCCCCCAACCAACCTTCTCATCTGTTAGCTCTTCATTACAAACTTCAAGTATGCTTTAGTCCTTCCCATCTTGAGAAATCCACACCAAAACACATAAGCCACCCTGAGGTGACTATAATTATTATCTAGCATTCCTTCCAAACAAATCCAGCCGAGAAATGTCTTGTTTATGGTCTTGTAGTCAATGGGAACGACTTCTAACAATACCTTTACAATTATTTAGGTAGGCCGTTCAGTAGCTTTGGCCATGCTCCTGCTGTTGTGCTGTTTCTTTTCACACCTTCAGAGCCACGATTCCCTGAATCCTTCTCCTAGTTCTCTGACTGCTCCCTCAGTGTGTCCTCTACTGAACTCTCCTCACGCTCCACCACCTTTCAGACTTTTTCTGTAGTTCGACTGGTCTCTGTCCTTTTTTTGCTCCCTCCCTTTTCCTTCCACATCTCATCTCGTTTGCAAACACACATTCAGCGATCCTGATGACATACCAAATGACACACCTTCTGTTCAAATGGGTCTGTCAGCTTGTTTTCTTGTGTTTTTTCTGTGTTATGTTCAGCAGTTACCACAAACTCATCATGGCTAAAGCAGACATCTTAATTTTCTTCCCAGACTCTCCTACCTTTTATCTTCTTTCCTCATGACTCGTGAACAGTAACAGCACCTTCCTGCTGCACTGTTGCACCAGCTCATAACCTGAATACCATTTTCATCTCAGAGCTCGCTCTTGATTCTTGTATCTTCTGTCTGAGCCATACCTCAGCCTGGCAGACGGCTTCCGCATAGTGTCGCTAACAGGCCATCCATAGCGTCCTCTCATCTGCAGAGATAAAACTCTCTTGACAAATGCAATCTTCTTCCACAGCTATTTATCCAAAATGCTGCTTTAAAGGCCATTTTCCTAGACAATCCCTTTGGCAATGTTACTGCTTTCTGTGCAAGCCTCTGCTAATTCCCTTCTCTCTTTCACATCAATAATAAGTTATGTACCATTGCAAAGTTTTCCAGAGTTTACCCACAAGTCTCTCTCACCTCTTCTCCAATATCAAAAGATCAATTTCTACCTCTGTTGTAGCCCCAGGGATTCTATCAGCTCTCGTCCAGAGTTTGAAAATGTGTTATACCCTGTGGGTGGCTTCTAGCTCCACTGAAGTCTGGAGGATGCGGGGGCCAAGATTTTGTCTTACAAATAATTTCTGAAATCACTGAAATTAGTTGCAGTATGTAAAGTTAAGTATGCGCCTCAGGCAAGGTCTACTTCAGAAATGGTTTGCTGGTATCATTATGCAAGAGCAACCCATCTTGGCACAACCGAAGCAGCAAATTCTATCACAGGCACAGCCTATAGCAATGACATTGTCTTTTGTTGGGAGGATTTATATTAGCGCATAGAATTGAAAAGGAAAAAAAAAAAAGTCAATTCTTTCAGCAAAAGCATTTCTGGCAATAAAAATGCAACTGTGTTAAGGCTGCTATTAGTATAGAAAAATTCTAAGAAACAAGCAAAGAAACAAATCACACCAAAACTCACTCAATCCAAGAAACCCAGTTGACATAATCTGGCCTGAGCTTTTTCTAGGACTGGGACGTGGGTTTGAAAACAACCAAATCATAAAAGCTAAACCAAAGACACATGTGTATGATCTATATATGTGTGCAGATATATAGAGATCAGTCTAAAAATACATAATTTTTATTGAAAAGTGTTTTCTCTACTGCTGAAGTTGAAAAATCGACGGCCCAGGAAAAAACAAACCAACCAACCACAGAGCTTCAGTGTAGACCCTGATCCTTCACACCATCACAGAAACACACGTAAATCAGGACATTAACAGATACATCTCGGATTAAAGGGCTGCTTAGACATGACATCATCCTTTGGCTTCTCCTGAGACTATCTGGAAGAGCGATGATAACGCTGCTTCTTGCCAGAATTACTCTTACAGATACGGCACCGGCGATGCTTTATCCGTAATGATGATGTAAAGTCTCCAATTCATCAGTGAGACACTAGCACTAGATCTCTACAATGACAAGGATATGAGAAGTCATGGTGGTTTTATAGTGTTATAGATGTTAAAAGTTTTGAATGGAAAATATTGTCACTGATGGACCAAAAGTACCAAACTTAATGCTCACGGGAAAAGTTTCAGCTCTGAGCTGGTGAGTAGGACCACTCTGCTCATCTCCATTACGTTATACTTCTTTACAGCACTGCACTGTTATTGATTTCATTAGAATTACATTAGCATAAAACTAAGATAACCAATATACTAACAGGATAAGAATATATTTCTTTTTTCCTGGCTAAACTAAGAAATCAGTGGGAGACATTAACTATGGACCACCTCGCTGCCATTTTTGAAGCTACTTTTAAAAACCAGAGCTCCTCTTTAGAAGCATTTTCTCTGTCTACTAAAATCGTCAGTCCACAGGTAAACGAGGGTAGCTGTTGAACTTGTGAGAAACACTTCGCATTGTTTGCACAAGGCAGTGGGAGGGGCAGAGAAACTACAGAATCATAAAATCACAGAATCGTTTAGGTTGGCAAAGACCTTTAAGATCAAGTCCAATCATTAACCCAGCACTGCCAGATCACCACTGAACCCTGTCCCTCAGCACCACAGCTCCAAGGCTTTGAAACCTCTCCAGTCATGGGGACTTCACCACTGCCCTGGGCAGCCTGTTCCATGGCTTAACAACCCTTTCAATGAAGAAATTTTTTCAAATGTCCAACTTAAACCTCGCCTGGTGCAACTTGAGGCCATTTCCTCTTGTCCTACCACTTGTTACTTGGGAGAAGATGAAGCACTGCTTGAAACCAAAACCATTGCTGGTAGCTCTTCAAAGGAGCGGAAATCTGCGGTTTCTGGAAACAAGACGGTACATAACTAAATGTAGATCAGCATCTTCTCAAGAGAACTCAGGAAGCAGATGTTGCTGATAGCACATTCACACCATTTGAAGCTTTTTAATGAACATGGGACACGAGTAGCAAAGTGTGTGTGTATTTCTATAGCACTGCTTTTCTGAGGGGCTTCATAGTTACTTATTGCCTGATAGTTATCTTATTCCTACAGAGAAGCTCTACTTAATGTTAGTTAAAGTTGCTTTGTTCTACTCTAATAGCATTTTTTTTATGTCTATGAAAGGCTGGCAAATACACACATTCACTAAATGCAAAGCTGTTTCCTTACCTACATTAACAGAAAGTTTGGCTATTGTTCCATTCTTCTTCCACAATTCCTTGTGAATACTCAAGGCTTCAGCAATTACTATAGAGCCCTTAAGTCCAAGGCACACAAAAGGAGGGTGCTCTACCCTACAGGAGTCTGGGAATAACACCATCTACTTCATAAAGGACAATCTTTCACCGCAGCAATTCATGCAGCTTTACAAACACCCATGAAGTTCCACGGCTCTGTTTATTAACATTTTAAGGGAGAAGAAAGGAGTTTATAACTGACTCAAGGGAACAAGCCCCGGCTCTCAGCTTCTCAAGCAATGGATCAGCCCCGCTCCAAGAAATGATTAGCTCCATTTATTCTGCAAAGCCCTGTGCTGCTGCACATTAGAAAATGGAGAGAGATTTGTATGGCCTTGTGAGCCGTAGCCATTTTTAAGCCTCATGAAATTAAAGAACCTCTTTTATTTCACTGCAATTGCTTTATGTCTGCATAAAAAACCTTATCACTGAACTTTACATGCCTGTTCCTGGATTTGTCGGTGCCCCAGCAGCTGGAGACTGACACTGCCTCTAGAATATCTCCTAAAGGCAGAAACCCCCGGAGACAAATAACCCAACAGGGGCTAACTCACCCCTGTATAAAAATATACACACCCCATTCAGCACAATGGGTTTATCCCTTTCCTACCGTTCACCCGCACTCCCCCGCACGTATCTTGTTATTGCAAGCGCTGAAAGTTGTGCTCTGCTGCCCCAGGCTCTGCTCAGATGTCTCCTGTTATGGTGGATGACACTAACAGTGTTATCAGCCAACCACAGAATGGTTTGGGTTGGAAGGGACCTGAAAGATCATCTGGTTCCACCCCCCTGCCATGGGCAGGGACACCTCCACTAGGCCAGGTTGCTCAAAGCCCCGTCCAACCCGGGCTTTACCCCCAATATCCAGCACCCTCCAGGCACATAATGGGAGAACGTTTCTGAACCATGTCCCAGGGGACATCACCACCAAGCACCGTGTGACTAATTCCAGAGATTAGATTAATGGCAGAAAATTATCTCATCGAAACAGGAGGATGTGTCACATTCTACCCCCTAAACTTCTGCTCACCTGCCCTGCACAACTTGTGCCCTGCCACTCTGGTCTGCAGCGCTCCTGACTCCCGGGTACAGAACCACCCCTGTGAGGCCAGGGTGCTGCGAGGCAGGCTGTGGAGTAGGTGGCAATTGTCAGATGTGTCACTCGCAGTCAGGCGTTGAACCAGCATCACCTCTGGAACTCTACAGAAGCCCCGGCAGGCTACAGACAGCGCTGGCAAGCGGAACTCTGCACACCTCCTGCTTCTGCCACGCACTTCACTGCACCCTCCCTGCGTTGTAGCTTCTTCCTGATGTCTCCTGGGTGGCCATGCTGCCTTCAAATGTTTCTGCTGCTCCAGGCAGTTCAACTTCTCCCATTTCTGCCTGAGCCCAACCTTGCATAAAACCTTTTAAATATAAAGGCTTCCTCAGACATCCAGCCCCCTCCGCTTTCTTTCCTTCTTTTTCACCATCTTGCTCCCACCCCAGTTTCTTCCTTCACTCTGCCTGGATCTCTGAGACTCTCTCTGACATATCCCAGCTGTTCACCATGTCCCAGGCTGTCTCATGCTCACCTACTCCCCTGAAGTCAGACAGTGGATAAATTCAGTATCTGTGTCCGACATCTCCTAACGTCCTCTGGCACTTAAAATCAGCAGGAGAAACGGACATTCAGTATTGGCCAACTCCCAAACGGTGGTGAGATGATGGCATTCAAATCAAAACTGTTTGGTCTGAGAGAGCTTCACCTGCCCATCCAACCACCTTTTTTCCTACTGCTATGCTGTGGATGCACACAGGTCCCCCAGGGATTTTCCTCCTTTCCTTGATGAATCTCAGCTTTCTGATAGTCTACCATTTTCCCTGATAAAAATGACTGACCCGGTGTGTCCCACTGGGTAGCTCCTCATCCCGGTGCATGACACCGCTCACAGCTTCCACACAGCCCTGGTCCTTCCACACGAGTCTGAGATCCACTTTCAGGGCATCACTGCACGCACTTAGTCTCATCCTTCCCATTTCTATAATAAATGCAAGAGCAACAGCTACAGAGGGTTTTACGACCTTGCTTTGTAGTCTCACTTTAGCAGCATGCTAACTTTGCATGTTTACACAGCTTATTTTCTTTCAACCCAGCATGAAGAGCCATGAGTAAAAGTGAAATTATACATTCCCAGAGGGACTTTCTTTTGCTTATTGCTTCCCTCTTTCAATGCATTTATTAGAGCTTCTGAATTAACAGTGGCAGATGCAGGCAAAGAAAGGAAATTTTAATTTTGCAGATAATAATGGATTACAATACATTAACATTACTGTAAAACCCACAAAGTGGAGGCACTCAAGGGATGTAGGAGCAATTAATGTAGTTGGTTTATTTACCTGACTCTGACACACTGGCAGGGCATTCGGAAGCAACTGGAAATGTGTTTACACAGGCAGAGCTCTAAGGCTTCTTCAGTATCACAGGCAAACATCCTGTTTGGGATTCAGGGGGACACCAGCTGCTTCAGGCAAAGGAAAATATCAGAATGTATCCTGAAATAGCAGCTTTAAACACATCTTTAAAAATTTTGAAAACAGATCTTCTCAATTAAAAGAGTGGGCAGAGGGAAGACCTCCATAAGGACATGGTGTAAAGGCAGTTCTCAGCTCTCAAGAGCTCTGTTTTCCTGGTATTCTAAGACATACTGTGCCAGATATGAATAATATCTGTTTATTATATACTTTTATCATCCCAAAACAAGAACTTTCCAGAAGTAAACTAAATATAGGCATAGAGGAAAAATTAGCAATTGCCTTGTTTAAACGCACCATCGATGTGTAAGTCGCAGAGCTGGCCCCTGCCTATCACCAACACCAGGCAAAAGCCCCAAACTCCTGCACTTTCGACACAGCCACAGCCTAGGCACTGGAAACCAAAGCATCCAGTGTCCTGTTCTGCTTTCTCTTGAGTGGAAACCCCCATGGGAAAGAGCATCCTCAGAACTCCCCCCTCTAAACTATTCACATGCAGGTGGAATTCAGCATGTCCCAATGAGGGTGGCAACAATGCTGAGGATTTAGAAGCCGTTGTTGCAATCGAAATGGGTTAAACTACCTTCAACTCCAGCCTGATGACCTCCATTGATAGCTGAAGTGATGAACATCCCACCCCATACTAGCAATGCACACACTGGGAACTAATTACTCACAAGACCCCAAAACTTCAGCTGATAAAAATAAATTGGCAACATAAATCAAGCCTCTCCAGCAGTAAAAAAGACAAAGCTGTTACCAGAGAGTCACAGGGCTCAAGGCAGGTCACAGGATCAAGGCAAGTGTCCAGTTGTGACCAGAGAGTCACAGGCAGCCACCTTGCAGCAGCGGAGCTTTAGGCTGGACATTAGGAAATATTTCTTCCCCGCAAGGGTTGCCAAGGGCTGGCCCAGGCTGCTCAGGACAGTGGTGGTGTCCCCATTCCTGAAGGGGTTTCAAAGACATGTAGATGTAGTGCTGAGGGACAGGGTTTAGTGGTGGACTGGGCAGTGCTGCGAGAACAGTTGGACTCAATCTTAAAGGTCTCTTCAAAATTAAACGATTCTATGTCTTGGTGGATTTATTATGTAATTTAGGGGATCCGAGAAAAGAGTGAAACTGGTCTGGCAAAACGGCCAAAGGAAACCCTTGGAAGTCTTGAGAATGACAAGGCACAGCAGAAACCTCCAGCAGCACCTTCTTCTGGCCACCACTAGGCCCAGTAACTCCAGCAGCAACTAGACACTCTGGAGTAAAACCAAGCAAAAGTAGGCTTGAATGGCAATGTTCTTGTGGAGTGGAGGGGACACAGCCAGAACAGCTGGTCCCAAAGGGCCACCCCACAGCCCCTGATGATGTGCTCAGCAATAAAAGCTCAGGGAAAGAAGGACAGAGGAGGTCACCTGCTGTTACGGCGTTCATCTTCCCAAGTGAGCATGATGCTGGCTGAGACCTGCCTGCAGGACGGACTAAACATCTCCCTGCGATGGGGAGCAGTGAATAAACTCCTTACTTTGCTTTGCTTGGACACAGAGCTGCGCTTCACTTAAACTGATTTTTCTCTCACTTTTGCTCTTCCAGTTCTCTCGCCCATCCCACTGAGGAGGCAGCAGGCAGTGAACCAGTGGGGTGTTTAGGTGCTGGCCAGGCTCAACCCACCCCTCGTTCCCACAGTGTGGTATATGTAATTGGGCTTCAGTGAGCAATATAAATTTCATTGACTGGATTTTCTCTTGTAATAAAAGATCATGGACATGCACACACAAATGTATTTCAAATATTCCCATTAATCTGCTCACTCTTCCCATCTGCTTTTCCTACCAAGAATGCTGTACCTCTTGTTTTACTTCTTCCTACAAGTTGATGGTTTGTTTTAATGTTATGAACCTGGTTCAAATTGATTGATTTTCATTGCTGGGTGCTACAGTGAAACTATGAAATCTCCTTTATTTCTGTTTTTAGTGCTTATAGAGCTAGCTGGAAATGACTTTAATTTTATTTTTAGCTCTCTTTCATTTATATTATTCTACTCTCTATTCAGAGGCTGTGCTACATAGTTGGAGTTGAAATGCAAAAAGAGCAAAGTCTCCATTTTTTCAGCTCAATCAATGGAATAAGAAGAAATGCAAACATTTGTTTTAGGCAAAGGAATAAGGAAATCTCATCCTCACCCCGGTTTCACAGGTCATATCACTATTCCTCATTACAAAGGGAATTTTTCCAATGGTCTTAAGCTTGCTGCTTCTATTTTAACCGGATACAATCTCCCCTTTTTCAGAAGTGCCTTAAATGTATGATTTTCAGAAACAAGTACAGCAGTAATACGTCTCTCTTTTCTTCATGTACTGTTTCAAACAGTTACAGAGCTCAACTTTTGAAAGTGCTACTTCCTTTCCCTTAGAAAATTGGCTCTCATTAAAAAGATTTCAGGCCAAATGTCAAAATAGTTATAAAGGTGGGGTTTTTTTTAAAAATACTGTCTCTGAGACCCTGAATGAGACTGAAGTTTGTTGATGCCACAAATTACCTACCAGCAACTTTCCATTCTGCAGTATCTTCATAAAACTGATCCTAAGTGGCTTTGGAAACCCAGCATTAGTGTTTCTAATTCACACAGCTCATTCAAAACGTTTATCCAGCAAAAATGTTTTTGTTATTCTTAAACTGTCTTTATAGTGATGAGCCCGTGGCAGCTTGAGACTGAAATTTTATTTCCAACTCACCTTTTCCTCCAATAAAAGGTGCCTGCAAACGCATCAGCCAAGTTGCTCATTAGAACTCAGCTCCTGAGCACAACAGGGTTTAACGAACGGGCAGAACTGAACCAGTGTTTCATGGTTTTAATACCAAAATAAAAAACAAGAATAAAACTCAATTTGATGGTAACTCCGTGCACTACCTCATACAAAAGTATTAAACCAACTGGACCAGGCTGTCTACTGTAATTATATAGCCAGGTAAGGCCCAGGGGAAAGCTAAATATTGAAGCAGCAAAGACAGTTAGTAGAGCAGAGTCAGCTGGCTGTAACTTGCCATCCAATACGTGGATTTAACTTCCAGGCAGTCAACAGGTGAGAGGCAGAAGTGATGCTAAAAGCCACTCCCCAGCATTACTTCCTGGTCTGATTTTTCTCATTCTTCTGTTCCTACACAAAGCACCATCTCCCAGCTCAGATGAAATTCTGGAGCATCCATTTGTGGCTTCCCCTGTTGTTGCCAATGCTCTGGCACCTCTGAGGGTGATGCAGAGGCAGAAAGTCAGACTGAGCCGGTCTTGTCCCACAGTTGAACATTCAGCTCTGCAATTCCAGTAATAAAACTGCTGGAGTGTTAAAGCACTTCCACAATCTTCTATTAACCTAATGTGAGGTCCTGTAATGACTTGATCCGCACCAGCCACCTCAATCCTTGCTGAACAATAGGGAGACTTCTTCCCAGGGTAAACAAATTTTGGCCTCTTTGTCATTTCTTGATGTAAGGGTGAATAAGAACAAAGATATTCAGCAGCATTCCTCTCAGCCATGATGTCAGAAGGGGCTGAAAAGTCAAAACACGCAGTGCAAAGTAGTCAATCATGCAAGGTACTTATGAGTGCCGTAGTCACCCTTCCTTGGTGTATTCTTGCTGTTGTCCCTGTGCTGAAAGCTTTCAATCATGGGATATACATTTTTTTAATTATTTTTTTTTTTAAAGTAGAAGTGGAAGGACAAAATGTTTGTGTGGGATATTTGGGATAAAAATGAAAGACATCTCTTGCAGTCAGCAACACAAAAGAGCTTTCCAGCAGATAGCTTGGGAACGAAACTGATGCAAATGAAGAAAGTTTTCTCTGAAAATTCCCTCTTTACTTATATTCCTAAGGTTTTGTTTTGTTCTCCCGTAGGATGTGAGCAAACCCTGCTGAGTGCTGTGGAGGAAGGCCAGAGCCTGCAGTAGCTAAGACAGCTGCATTTTGTTCCCTAGGAATAGGAATCTGTCACTGCTGCATTCAAAATGAGTAATCCAAAGTGCAGAACTCCTGGTTATTGTCCCATAACATTAAATACAGCAAAATCACAGCACAGTCATGTATTACACACTACAGAGCCTGACATTTTCATTGCTAATGTCACCCACAGCTTAAGGCTTTTTTCTCCATAAATCAAGCGGGACTTTTTTTTCCCCTCCCTTCAGAAAGAAGTCTAAGGGCTATATTTCACAAAACAATGCCACAGTTGTCACACACTAACAACAGTCATTTAATAAAAGAAAGAGAAGATTCTTTGGTCTATAAGCAAAAAGCTGATTCTGAGCTACCTGCATCACTGCCCTGAATATCGACTGTGCTTATTCACTTCTTCTGGGCTGGGATTTCTTTTTACTTCTAGAATACTGCTAATTAAAAACAAACAAGCAAACACCCAAACCAACAAACAATTGCATATTTCTGACCAAAAGTGAAAGCATGTCGTTAAGGGCATTGTCCACATGCCTCAAACACTAATGGGCTTGAGGCATCGACCACCTAAGAAGCCTTTCCCTCTTTCTCTCATCCTGCACCGTTAGCCTACTGACAATGAACCCATTTTACAGCTCCTCCATCCACATCAAAACCGGGACGAGCTGCTGTGCTCAAGAAGATGTACAACATGCAAAACAGCAAAGCAAATTAAAACCCAGAGATTATAATCTGATCCTACCATTGAGTTTGCTACGGTGATCCAAGTGGCAGCACCCAGGATTGGAGTTGTACTTTTTACCTACATCTACTTCATGAAGGCTCTTTCATATCCATATTTTAAGTCCTGGTTCACTTTTTCAGTGTCACCTGCACCCACGAATGATGCTGCATTTAAATTTCCAATTTGCAAGACAGGGCTTGAAAAACACCTTCCCCCGTAGAGAGTAGGAGGTTTTTCCCACTGCAGACAGAGGAATGTATCAAAATCAAAACATAATCTAAACATCCACTGATCACTGCCTTTTTTTTTTTTTCTTCCCCATTTCTCTCCCTTTGTCTACTTTGTTTTGACTTTTTCATTAAAATCTAATCTTGCAAAATGTCATTTTCTGAGCATTATCGGAATTCAAAATGAAACCAACTGCACTGCAAGTAATTACTCCTTCCTTACACACAGGAACACCAGTGGGGACTGGACCCCCAGGATGCACACACTGGTGCATGATTGTTGGCCTCAGCACAGCTAGGTAGTGGCCAGTGTGGCTTTTTGTAAGTAAACCTCACATTTCATCGTAGAAGCCGATGCTTTAAGGAACACGACTGGCAGAATTCCAGCACTCTTGCATGATTATTTATTTTTCGGAGGCAGATTGTGGCTGTTTACTCAGCTCCTGCTCAGGTTTTAGCTTGGCACCCAGCTCAGGCCAAGGCCTGGCGCACGTGTTGTTGGGTTAAAGCGAGAGCAACGCGTCCCACCAGACCTGTTGGGCTGGGGGAGACAAGGGTCATTCTGCAGCTGTCCTTCAAACTCCCCACACTGATGGAAACAGTACAGACCTGGCTTCTAAGCTGGGAGGTGTCAACATGCCAGTTTACCCCAAAAACGTATGATGCAGATGCAACACAGCAGCCAAACTGCTGAGGTTTTAAAAGAATAAAAAAAAAAAACCACAAACCTAAACCAACCAACACCCCCCAAAATCCTTCCCAAAAAACCAATCAGCAACAACAACAATCAAACAACAACAAACACACAAGCAAAAAAGAAAAAACAAACTGATAGGGTTTTGTCAACTTTGACTGCCATTTCTGCCTGGTCTGGCTCAACAAGTTAATGAATCTTCCCAAACTTGTGGGGTTTTAATTCTAATACTCAAAGCACTATGTGAAGACTACAAGAGAGATTTTATTACATCTCAACACGTTCTATCTTGCTCAACACTCATCACTTTTTTTTTAATCAAACTAAATTGGAAAGAGCCTCAAATAGGATCGGTATCTGAAGTGAACCATGCTATGAAGTGTAGAAAGAGCTTTTCACAGGGAAAAGAGAAAGGAGATCAGGTAAAATTCATTACTCTCCACATCTTATAAGGCATTTGTTTCAACATCTAGGTTGTAAGTCCTCCTTGTAGCAAAGTCACCTTTACGGATGCCATTATTTTACTTTAGGAGATAAAAACAACCTTGCCACACAAAAGGCCACTCCTCCACATCATCCAAATACCTCTGTCTGACTTTTGGGCTCCACTAAAGCCTCAAGCCTCAGAGAATCTGGTGTTCATTTTGTTCAAAGTTAATGCCACGTGTCTGACAGCTGGTAAATTGAGTCTCTCTTGTTTCCTGGGCAGGATTTCTCACTTGTTATCTTTCAGTGCCCTGAAAAAGATTGCTTGCAAAATTGAACTTGTCAAGTCCATTGGTTCACTTCTGAACAGTCTCTAGACCGTGCGCCTTCTGAGTCGATGTGTTTTCATCCATTCATTCCGGGCACCTTGAGAATCAACAGAATGAAAGAAAACGCTGCAGCCCACTCCCACAGATAATGGCAACACCTCACGCAATGGAATTGTGTCAGAGTTTAACATCTCACACGTGTATTTCAATACACCTCTATGGCTGTGTGCCTATAAACACCCAGCACTGTCATTACCACTCGCAGACCACGTATTAGCAAAGAAAGTTTTAGTTAAAAAGCAAAATTAAAGCAGCTATCCCCATGGCAGATCTTCCTTCTTCTACCCCACCATTATTCTCTCAGAAATGGCAACTCAGAAAGGGAAAAAGGTAACTTCTCCCTGTGTCTAGTAAGAAGTCTGGTACTTTCAAGATACTTTGTTTCCCCCAAAATATCAGTAAGCAAAGATCTGCTCTTCAATCCTTCCTAAAACTAACAGAGCATGCAATCCGATTTGATAGGCACTCAAGCCTGCAAGCGTGTTCATGAAGTGAAGTGCCTGGTTCTGTGCTCTGCTAAGGAAGCACAACAGTTCAAGGTTAAGAAATCGCACATACAGCTTCACCAAAACCCAGATGTGAAGCCACAGGGATTTCAAAATTGTCTCCAGCGACTGAGCAGCAGCAAGTCAAGTGATCAGTCAGCTTGCAGAGGGTATGTGGAAGACTGACAGAACCCGTAGGAAGCTTTATTTACTCCTCCAGTGAGCCTAACGGTGCCCAAATGCCTCATCATGCCAACAACTGTGGGTGGACAGGGATGAACAGGAGACACACCCTGGGAGGGATCTAAACCCCATTCCAAGCAAGAGGTAGGAATTTGAGATATACACAGAAAGAGCAACTCTGCAGCGGTGTCCAAGGGAAAGAACAAATCAGCCAGAATGTGCTACCTGGAACTGCGTTTCCCTTCACCTTCAGGGCTTTCCCAGGAGGAAGCTAATATTGGACAGGAGAGCAGCATTTGCAGGAAATATAATGCAGCAAGTCATTAACCACAGCAAACACATTTTTCTTGTTAATAAATCAGATATAACAGCATATTATTTGCTCTTTGTGGTCCACCTTGAGAGGCATTTCATATGAGGGAGGGCCTCAGCTTGCTTGGCCATGTTCAAATTCAGGCTTCACCAGGCCTCCTGGAGACATTTACTGCAAAGCATCTTTGTATTTGTGCTCTTAGCAGTGCTAGGAGATGCTGGAGACCTTCCCACTTGAAGAGAAGTTTGTCTAAATTGGAAAGAAGGCACAGAACCCTCCCATCATGCTGTCATGCTGGACTTTGAACTCTTTCTGACACTAGATTTTGTCAAAAGGGGGGTGTGTGGAAATAAATGTGCAAATTAACAGCTTCTGCAAAGCTTGGGAACCTTCTCTGAACTCAACTAAGCTGGTTGATAAACTATCCTGTAACACCATCTGATGCGCAGCACAGAATGAAGGTTCTCAAAAAGACAGTGGTTTCTGCCAGAGTTGGCCTTTGCTCATTAGAATCACAAAGGAGTATGAGGGGAAAAAAGAAATAACACACCCAGCACCATAAGGGGTGTGAGGTACCACTCAAGGTTTGTAAGAAACGAACCATCATGTATGTGTTCACAGCCTGGGTTTCTATAGGAATGAAGAGCCATATATAACACGTACATAAGCACAAATCTATTATGAAGAGAGTTTGACATCTTACACAAATGTTGGAACAAGCTTCACTACAAATAAGGCTGTAAAGCATCTTGACTTTTCTCCAGATGTGGTATCGAATTTGTTAAAACCTTGGTCTTGTCACAAGTGGCTCTAGGACAGACCATCCACAGAACAAGGAGACAGAGAGAACACTTGGACTTTTCCCTGCTTAGAATGACTGATCTTGGTATGTTCAAAGGTTTTTCTTTATCCTTACATTAATAAATGTGTTTCTGCTAATATGCATCTGACAATGTGCCCCAAAAAGACTTTAAAGGAGGTGGCTGAGCTGGCAGTAGCAGCTGCATGGGCTGCTGTCCATGGGTTATGTGTCACCTTTGGTGATTTTGCTCACTGTCCACATGCACCAGGTGAGGTGAGACAATCTGCACCCTCCAGTACACACCCTAACCTCTGTAACCCAGACAGCCTGAGAGCTCTCCCATGTCTGGAAAAGACATCCTACCAGCAAGAGGCTTCCCTTCCATGCCCTTCTCCATGTCAGGGAATGATGGCATGGTATGAAGATAGCCAACATTAAACGATCCCTGCTAAATAATCTGCCCATCTTTTTATCTCCTTCCAAGGAAGGGCTATTCCCCTCATTCAGCTTTGCTGGAAGGCCACTTCACTTTGACCTTGGAAAGAAATGCTTCTGAAATGATAGAGATTAGCCACTGTGGTCAGGAGATAAACATTATTTACATGTTTGGCAAGAGAATCGGTGACCAGTCAAGATACGTTAACATCTTAAGGACATTTCAATTCACATCCAAGGGCTTTCCAGGTATACATACACAGACATGGCTTAAATCTCCACGTTTCTATCCCTCCACATTTGTAACAGAACTATACAATGGCAAAATTGCTCACGCTTAGCGAAACCTTGTTACTGAAAGTGCTTTGGACAACACTCTTTATACACGCAGAAAGCTTCATAACATGCTTGCAGTCTATTTCTGTACTTAGGTTTGAATACTGCATCTTCCACAGGAATACTATTGAAGACAAAAAAAAGAGGTCAGCAGTTGTTAAGCAGAATTTCATTTGCTGTCACTTATCATACCAAGCTGCTTTTCAAAAAGCAGTATGAAATCAAGCTTGTTGAAATTCATCCATATGACAAATGCCTCTTTCCTGTCTCTGCTTCACTTTTATAGTGATATGCCTGCCCTTATTAGATGTAATACCTGCTGAAGTCAAAAGAAACTTAAAGAAATTCAAAATGGCAAAGATGATCTAAATCTTTGCCACATACATGTCCAGAAATCCTAAGGGCTGACTAAACACCAAAAAAAACAGGACAACCCTTCATCTCAGGTAAAGAATTTTCCACTTGCACACTATCCAACTTTTTTTTTTTTTAATACTGTTACCTGAAGCTCCCTTCAATCCTTCAGGAACTTTCCATTGAACTATAAAGCAATAGCAGAATTTGACAAAAGTAACGAAAAAACCCCACCACCCTACAGCTCAGAGACACTGTATCATTATTCAGTTGATCCAAAGCAAAAGCACAGATTTAACCTCAAACTAAATCTGAAACAGCTCTGTGACAACAGAAAGACACGTTGAGACCCAGCCCATAAACCCTGCATCTTCCAAAACCATTACAGCCAGCACCTCCACACTTTCAGAAAAGTTACACTTAAATTACTGAAGATTAGCCTTAAAAGTTAGGCTTAAATAATGACACGACCAGAAATACAATCCACACATGCGCTGGGGAAAGGACTAGCAGAAAGCCAACTTCCTTTTACAATTCCACTGGCAGGAGACCACCAGTTTGTGAGATCATGGTATGGAGGATACGAGTTGCCCCTGGCCCACCAGTGCCCTCACACTGAGAGCTCTTCAGACCCTTTCCAGATGAGAGGAGCTTTCATGATTATGATGCTCAGCATGAAGAGCAGAGGGTGGTGGGTAAATTAAAGTTTAGCTGCAATTTCCCAGTCCTACCAGGAGCTGGTATAAAATTGCATCACTCTATTAAGGCTGTAGTGCCACGTAATTATTTTTACTGACAGAACAGTTGATTTAAGAGGGTTAAACTCTCCCCCACCAAGCACAGCTCAGCTCTCCTCACAGCAGAGTTCACTGCCACCCGACTGCAGCCGATTCAGTTCCTTGCATTGCCACGTTCTAAATGAGAGCTGTGAAAGCAGGCAGCTAAAATAATGCAAACCCAAATAAATGAAACTTTTATGGAGCTACGGTGACTTTCACCAGCTTCAAATCTGCTCTTGTGTTGTTCAAGAACTGCAACTACTTGATTTCAGGAATTTCTTTGTGTTTCTGTCATTTGGGTATGAACAGGACTGCAGGGAGACAGCAACATCTGAGCAGATCACCACATTCATCAGCTGCTCACTGGCTACAAAGCATTGGAGTTATTTTGGTCAGTGCTATAGCCTAATGTATGGATCATATTTCCCCTGCAGCTTAAGTGAAAGGTCCTGGACCAGGGAGACCTTCTGAAGCAATCAGGACTAAATAAGGACTCTTCAGTGAGAGAGTAAAAGCTCCATCTTCCATCTGGAGTCAAAGCAGGTCTTCTGAGCACTGACCACAGGCATTTGCACATAGCCAAGCCAGGTCAGTTCCTGACCAGGAAAAAGATGGTGGTTCACCAGAACTGCAGACAACAAATAAAGCAATCAGAACATCGAGAACCGAAGGAAGCAGTGGTCCAGCACACCAAAGAACACAAGGCTGTCCATAAGCTCCATGCAGAGGAGAGACTTTTTTTGATGGAGAAGCAACTGTGTACACTGCCCAGAGGAAGGGGCCATGTGCTCAGGCCAGCTGGAGGTTATCCCTACTCTTGTTTATTCAGTAGATATTTCCCTTGTGAATCTTCTCCCATTCCTGTTGGGAATAGCTGAGCTATCCCACCAAATTACTGTGAAGGTTCAGCCAGACAATGAGGAAACATCCTCAAGGTGACTGATACCACAGAGGTGAGGGGCATTGATTGTGTTCCATTTTAAATATTGCTCCTCTGCCCGTGGCCTGGGCTGCAGCACAGCTGAGGGCAGCCCCCCTGCTTCGGGGACCTTGGAGGGAGCTGTGGGAGCTGCTCTGGGGGCTTGGGGGGGCTGAGACTCTACCACTTGGCCTCCAGCTGAGCTACAGCATCAATCCTGGAGTGACAACAGAGCTTACGCTTTCTGCGCTTCGTGCCTTTAGACAGGCACAAAGAATCCAGAGGCCAGAGGTGGCTGTGACAGACGGCAACCTCTGAGTGATGACAGCCAAGTCCTCTGCTGAAGTGAACTGGGACAGCAAGGCAGGGAAACCAGCAGAGCTCCAGCTCTTGGTGGCAAAGCCACCCAGCAATTCCTGCGTATTAACAACTACTCGTTTTAATTTCATCAGGCTCTTGCAGCCTTTCCCTGCATTTTCTCCTGTTTCCACTCCCTTCAATCCTGTTTTTCTCCCCCTCAATCCTCTTCCCTTGCCTCTCTCCACTCTGTTCACTTGACACACTTCATCCCCTCACGCCTTGCTTCATGTGACACGCTGACCCCTTCCTCTCATTCTCTGAGCCAGATATCCTTGTCTGACTTGAGACATTTCCACATTTAAACCCTACTGCTATGGAAGAGGTGGAGGCAAAGGGTGGGAGTTGTGTGGAGCCAGCCCACAGATCCGCAGTGCGGCGTTTCAATCTGCGGTACGCATTTTTAGATGCGGAGTTGAGAAGCCAGTTTGCATCTGATCATTTAAAATGAAAGGGTACAATTCTGAACTTTTATTACTGGGGACACCCTCTGAGCTACTTTCAGCAGGCAACGAGGTACAGGAGCAAAGCCAACTGCAATCACTGTAGGTCCTGGTATGCTTAGAAATGAATCAAAGTAGCTGCTGCAGAATAAATACTTTCAAGTGGTTTCAAGAATTCAATTTCTACATAGACAGACACTCTTACTCCAGAACAAATGTCCTCATAGGGGATTATTTCTATATAATTAACCTAAAATAGTTTATCCTAGGAAAGGTCCAAGAGTAGATAGATCTTAGGATTTCGCTGATCACACAGAGAAAAACTTCCAAGAAAATTCACTTTCCTTAGAGCTTTGCTCATTTTGTTTCAACTTTAAGTCTTTACTGACTACTTGGGTCACTTCCACTAAAATCCGTGATCTCACAGAAGAAACCAGAGAAGGAAAAGTCTGCTGCACTGAGGGGAAATAGGGATGGGAATAGGCAGGGCTGAAGAGAATACAGCATTTCCCCCTCCAATATCCAGCTGTAACAGTTTGTGGGTTGAAACCAGAAGATCTCTCCAGACAAGGAGTTAATGACCATAGCTGTGACTCAGTGCTGCTGAACAGCAGGCAAGCAGAAGACAGAATATGTATCCCTGAAGGGGCATGCTTCAGGATAATATTATCTTAATATCTCCCCCCCCAAGTTGTCTGGCCAACAATACTAAGAGCTGGGTTGAAGGAAACAGGCTTGGAGCTTGTTTGGCCTCTCTTGGAATAGATGAAGATCTGTGAATGGAAAGGACTGTGGATGAGGACTTCTATGGGGCTCCTGACTCTCACTTCAAGTCTACACCCAGCAGCCAAGAAGAAAAAAAAAAAAGAGATTCTGCCATTTTGCTACCCTGCTGTCTCCTCTCTGTCCCTAGTGAAGTCTTGGCTAAACTAAGGGGGGAAAAAAAGTCACCTGCTATTGTAACAGCAGGAAGACATCATATCTGTGCTTATAAAACCCTATTACTTTGAGCACCACTGAGAAGTTCAAGCTGCCACCCACTGCCATTTGCTTTTAAAGAGGGGTGCAGGCTGGGCTTGACAGCGAGGAGAGGAAGAACCACACTGTGAACCTCCCTGTACAAGTTCTTTACACACAGAGTGTGCTTCATGCAAACCCCTCTGCTCACAGCAGAGAGCTCTTTTTCTTCCCTTATCTTTCCCCAAACTCCAGGGAAGAGTCCCCATCATCATAACCTCCACAGGGTTGCACTGGTGGAGCTCCAGACAGCAAACACGTGATGGTCCAAAGCAGCCTCTCGCTGCCTCTTGGCTTAAAGGAAAAAGTTTTCATGACCTGTCCATTAACTGTTGGGTCAAGAAGAACAAATATAAGTGATATTTGATCAGGTTGCACAATTCATCTGACTTCCCAAAAGCTCACCAAGTATGGGAGCAGCAGAAGATGCATAAAAAGAAGAGGTTAGAGATGATTTTTTTTTTTTTCTGAAACAGATGTTCTGTGTGCTGCAACCCCACTTAGCTGCCTGTGGTAGCATAGGCCGTGCCTAAAAACCCATCCCCTCAGAAATCCTAGCATCTCCCAGATGTGTTCTACCCATTGGCATCACCTTCATAACCATATTTCTTGGGGGTCTCCAAGGAGTTTAAAGATCAGTTTGTATCTGCACTAGTGAAGCAGGGCAAGGCCAGCACAGACAGAAGGCCTCCTTTTAGTGCTCTCCACACTGTATCTTTGCAGCCAAATATTGTCATGAGCCCTCACTCAGGTTTTCAGAGGAGCTCTAGTCTACCACTTCAGCAGCTGAAGAGCAGTTTCTGAAAGGTCAGATATTTTCAGTACCCAAGGGACATGAAGCATCCTGAGCATCTGGAAGACAGGGCCACTCACTTAAGGAATGAGGAACTAAGTGAGCTGGTAATTCTGGTCTCATTCTCCTAAAGCCTTAAATCAGAAAGCAAATATTCAGTACCATCTCTGACCATATGAAGTTGATCCTGTTTTCAGTCTCTTTATCCGCTCCAAACTAATGTTGGCACCATCGCTTTCAGATGCCTGATTTTATCTTTTTATCACTGCTGCTACAAGACAGCTTGACTGCAATGAACATGTTTGTAATGAAATCAGTTGACCCATAACAGAAGTGCTAAAACCAGGTCTAGATTAGAAACAAACACAAGTAAACACTCTCTGACTGGAGGCAGCCTCTGCTAAAATGCTGGAGCAATATGGGGACTAATCTGGAAATAGAAACTGGAACCAAGGTCCCCTGGTTCTGTGCTTTCCTAAATTTTCCACAGTTTTAAGCATGTGAGTGACCTATTTAAGATAATGTAATTAAAAGAAGCAAGAATGCAATTATCCTCGCTTTGAGAAGGACTAGAATTTCCTATATATATTTTTTCACACAAAAAAATTTGCATATTATTAAGATAAAGCAAATTATTTTTGCATAGCTTAGTTTTAGACTCCTTTTAGTGTTGTGTCTATTCCCTTACAAAACATGCTTAATAACATATGCCTGAGCTACTTGTTTGCTTCATTTCCCTCACCATTTTCTCTAACATGAAGCCAGCTCCTTCATAAAAAGAATGGGGTTTTGGGTGCCAAGCCCAAAATCTTCAGCTCTCCAAAGCTACTAAAACAGCACATCACTTCATCCAGGCTTCTACTAATTAGATGCTTTTCACAGAATCATAGACTCATCTAGTTTGGAAAAGACCTTTAAGATCATCAAGTTCAACCATTAACCCTGCTCTACCAAGTCCACCACTAAGCCATATCCCCGAGCACCACATCTGTGTGGCTTTTAAACACAGCCAGGGACGGTGACTCAGCCACCTCCCTGGGCAGCCTCTTCCAGTTCCTGACAACCCTTTCCTAATGTCCAGTTTAAACCTCCCCTGGTGCAGCTTGAGCCCATTCCCTCTTGTTCTATCACTTGTTCCTTGAGAGAAGAGACCAGCACCTACCTCTCTACAACCTCCTTTCAGGCAGCTGTAGAGAGTGAGAAGGTCTCCCCCCCTCAGCCTTCTTGACTCAAAATGGCAATGGAAAGTTAAATAGAGTGCTTGCACACAGGAACTGCAAATCCACCCTCACTTGATTTTCTCTGCTCCCAGTCCAACTCTCTGAGCTTTCTCCAAGCCATTCCAAAACCCTTCCTACATACAGCGCTGCCCAAAGACCATAATCAAACCCAACCTCTGTGCGCCCACACGCAAAGCACACGCACGAAGCTGGAATCGGGAAAGCACGAAGCACTGCAGAGAGGACTGGACACCAGAATGCCGTTACAAAACCACCCCAATGGCATCACTTTGTAGAGTTTTCAGCTGACGTCAAGCATGTCTGGACTGGCTGAAGAAGAAACAAGTTCAGTTTAAAAGACAACCACATAAAATTGGCTCTTACTCCTCCCAGTGCACAGACTCCTTGTTAATGTGCTGCAGCCAGCACTGCCGTTGACGTTACCGACAGCAGCGGCACCAGTGGGTATTTTAAAGGACATCTGTCCGCCCACTTCCCAGGAGCAGGAACCCGGTGTCCCTCCAGCCCGCGCCTTCCCCACAGCGCCCGCTCACGCCAAGCGCAGACGCCGGGATGTGGCGGTGCCACAGGAAGATGAAGCTCAACCTGAATTTCACATTCGAGAGGTAGTGCTTAGAACTGCTTGGTAGGATTGAGGTATAAGCAGCTTAGCACAGAGGCTCTCGCATGCTGTTTGTAATCAGATCTAAATCTCCCGAGCACTGTTTTGTCCCAAGCAGGAGCCCAGATTTCTCTTTCACTGCAGAGCCGATGCTCCAGTCTGTGAGTTCACATTTCATGGTAAAAAAAAAAAGTAATGAAAGAATCTCCCGTATTTCCTGTTTAGCATTGCAGCCTCCTCAAGGGTAATAAACCAAAATCTCCCTGCAACAGCAGATAAGTCAGACAAATAAAATGTCAAACTACTTTAGAAAGAAGCTAGTCAAGATAATAGAATAAATCTCCCGGGTCGCCATTAATTGCATTCTTTTATGCATTTGGAAAAGATGCTTCCAGAGGACGCATGATAGTTAATACAAAAGGATGTGCTATTTTTGTATCTCTTCTTTAAAATTAATTTAGTGCTGACAAAAAGAGACTCGATTAATATCTGGGGAACCTAAAACCTTCCCTACATCCTTAGGAGGCACAAAACCACTGACAGTTCTATGAACAAACCAAAGCAGAGGCCGGACAGTTGGGTACAGAGAGCCCTGTGCTGAGACTCCAGAGCTGGGATCCTCATCCCAGTTCTCCTGCCAGCCAAGTGACCATCAAGGAAAACTTGCTTCTCTGCTACATATCTGCAATGTGAAGTTAATCAGGAAACACCACGATCTATCAGCGCAAAGCTCATTGCAAGGACACTGCATTTGCAGTACCACCAAATTCCCTGGCTGCACCCATAACAGCAAGGGAATAGAAACCTCCCTATCAACCAAATAAGCTGCCAAGTTACAAGTGGAACAGCAATACTGAATACAGCCAGATTTATTCGCTTGCATTGCTTCCTGCAAAACAAACACAACAGTAAGAGCCTGGTCTGGTTTCTGCTGGGATAGAGCTAATTTTTCTTCTTAGAAGCTAGATGGCTTGGATTCAGTGCTGGAATTGGTATGAGAAGAATGCTGTCAATACACAGGTCGTTTTAGTTGCTGCTTGGAAATCGAGGACTTTTCAACTTCACGTGTCTTTGCAGCGTGCAGGTGCACCAGAAAATGGGAGAGCAAAGGACCCAAACCGGCTAATAGAATACTCCACAGCATGCAGCATCATGCTCAGTGTGCAGATGGGGTTGGGCTGGGAATCTGGGGCTCATCTGGGATAGTGCTTTCAGGATTTTCTCCTCCAGGACTGCTAGGTGGGAGCTGGCTGTGTGTTGATCAGCGGGTGTGAACAATGGCATTGTGCAGCACCCCTTTGTATATTCTATTATCACTACCATTAGTTTAATTTTATTTCAATTATAAAATTGTTTTTATAGCTCAAACTATGGGTCTCCTCACCTCTATCCCTCCAATTCTCTCCCCCCTGGGGTGGAGGGAGGGTGAGTGAGTGACCGAGCCCATACTAATAGTTACTGAACATCCCAAAACAAGAACGTATCAGTTAGACTTAACTTCTTCCATCCTGCTTTCCAAACGACTTGCCATTATCATCACAACAGAGGGTGAAAAATACCGCAACTCCTCAACCTTTATTTCTGATTAACCAGCTGCTCTGGGAATTTCTGTCTCTCTAATCAGAATGAAAAGTTGTTATTCCCAATTTCAATGTGGCTTGTTGGCAATTACATCTATTTGGAAAGAAACAACATAGAAATTATTTACTTGTTCTTAAAATAAAGTAGACTGGTTAGGTTAAAAAGCTAATTCTGATCCCTCCTCCTGCCTAGATGTTATTAATGAAGTTTCCTCCTTCCCAGTGACTCTCACTAGAGATGGAGAAATCCAGCATCTCCCAGAAAGTGAGCAGAACCCTCGGAGAAAACTGCAGGAGGATAATGAAAGCTCTCACAGCAAGCCCTGTGTCCGTCCTGAGAGCACAGAGAGAAGCTAAGCAAAGCCCCAGCTTATGAGCAGCCAGAGGAAGGAATTTGGGGGGGCTGTCTGGCACAGTGTGGTTCCTTCCTTGACTGAGGTGCACGCAGACGAGCAGAGAGAAACTCATGGATTGCAAATCTTTTCCTTGGGCTTAGATTTCTGCTCCTCTGCTTTCACAGCTGGGTCCAAAAATCAGGATTTCACCTTATGACTTTTGCTGCCATTTATAGTTAGAAAAGGGCTTCTCAAAGTGAGATTTCTCTCTTGTTATTGATTACAGCTGTCAAAGGAGCCTGTAGGTTTCCTCCATACTGTCAGCCCCAAGGTGTTTAACATGGCAAAGCAGTCTCCCTGTCAGCAGCAGGAGCTGAAGAAAAACAAACACTGGTGGGGAAAGCAAAGCCTGAATCCCTTCCAAGGGGGCTCTGCTCCCACCATTAGGCACGGGGGCAAAAAGACTTTTCAAGGCACAAAGGTAGTTTTAAATCTCCTCAGAGTCTACAACGTGTCAGCTCCTTGCCTGGGCTCCCCGTCTGCACAAGCAGCGCGCACACACGGGCAGGCATTTCCCACCCTTTCTGCCAGGGAGGAGAAGACAACCCGTGTGCCATTTCCCCACCGCTTCACCTCCCCATCTAGAGGTGAAACAACCATTTTGGCTAAATCCCACCTCCCGGTGATGCTGCACTTGAAATGACAACTCACGCTGCCTGATTTCAATGGTGAAACACTACTTGGGAAACTCTCGCTTCTTTCGTGTCATTTAAAGTACAAAACAAGCACTGACTATATCCATAACCAAACACATTCACTTTCAGCCCAAACAGATGCCCCCAGCACTCATTTGCTGTGTTTCATAAGAAGCACATAAAAAATAAAATAAAATAGAAGGTTGCCCTTGGTCTGTAGAGACAAAGATTCAATATAAAATATTTCTGCAGAGAAACTGTTTGGTTTTTCCCCTGCATGCTGCATAGGGCTGTACAGTGTGCATCTTGCTGACACAAAACCGTAAGGATGAGGCAGCAAACATGGCCCTTAGAGCCATAGCCTCTAAATTATATTGTGATGCTGTGTGAATATTCACAGTAACAAAGCCAACAAAGAATCCACCCACCCTTCTCCGATCCTTGCCTATCAGAAGCTCTGCTTGAGTTCAATATATAATCACACAACAGCAACAAAACCCACACTGCCAATGCAGAAAATTGGGTCAGTCCAGCTGCTGACAGACTCTGTTTCCAGCCTCTCCTTGGCCTAAACCTACTCTCAAACTAATTCTCAAACTAAAACCAGTTGCTTGAGTTTTGACACAGTAATTCAGAAAACAAAACAAACCGCCAGTCCAGTTACAGACCCTGTTAGGTGGTAAATTGTGGCCGCTCTATCAAATTAACCTGCTCCATTTAACTGCAAAACCCACATGGGCAGAACAGCCCTTCTGAGGAGCATGTAATAGCAACAGATGTTTCAGCCTTCACAGACAACACAGAGTGAAAAAGTGACTAAGAGAGTTTTTTTCCTGGCATAAATCACTGAGCTTTGTTTAATTCAGTTCAGTTGGCCCAGAGTAATGTTAACTGTGTAGCACAAATCTGAATTCCAGTGGTGGTCAACGTGAAGTCACAGACACACGTAACAGCAAAGCAAAGACCTTTTCCCTCAAAGAACCAGAGAGCCAAGAGCTGGAAGAGAAGGGTCACTGAAAATCAAACATCACAATTCCACACAGACACCAGCTTTTGAGAGCAGGAGAACAGCGGAGTCAAAAGTTAATACCAATTAACTGACATCAGATGCCCAACTTCAGTTCTGTTTCACAGCACAGAGCCTGGCCAAATCCTCACTTTGCAGGTGCTGCAGAGGTCCATGGACCTACACAGACTGAAGCAACCAGCTGCAGCTCCCCGTTGAAAGGCACACCACGCAGTGGCCATGGCTTTTCTGGGTGCCTCCAGCAGCCTGTCAACAGTGAGAGCTTCTCATTCTCTGTCACACAGGTCTTTGTTTCAACAGCAAACTAGAAATTATTTTTCTTTCCAGATGTCTGACAAAATCTGACTTGTAACTGGAGGCTGGGGCTGGTCACTGTGTCCACTGTAACCACTTAAAGCGGAGTAAAATGAGAAGTATTTAAGATAAATAAAAGGAGGAGATTAACCCTTCATTTAAATGCTTTAGATCCTCCCCCTTGGAAGCTCATACAGTGTTTTACTTACAGCTTTATTTTTCCAGAATATTCAGAAATACTTCTTCCTGTGGGGCTTTAGAGAGGACTGAACATAAATTCCAATATATCATCATCATCATCCTTTCTCCCCACTTCAGGGGCCACGCTTTGTGAGATTATCCTAAGTATATCGCGGTGTCTTAGCCACTTGTTGCTGGGTGATCAAATACCTACTTACAGCAACTGTAGCAGCACTTTAATCTGCTTATCTGTCCTTCCCTTACCACAGCGTGTTCTTCAACACCTCCATCATTTTTATAACACGATTGGAAAGACTGAGCTGGTTTTTTTTTTCCCCCTATTCAAAATACACAGACTGTGCACAAAAGACACAGGTTCAAGAGGGAAGGAAAGAAGATGAACAGATTTCATGCATGACTTTGGTAGAGAGGAATTTTATTATTATTTCTTCTTAAATGGCAGGATTTATCAGCCTTCATCATAAATGGAGATAATTGATCTGTTTTGGAAAGAACAGACTCGCTCTTGATATTCAGGCAAACAGTGCCCACATCACTTGAAGATAGATTCATTTGCCAGTAATGCTAATAAAAACCAAAAGAGATCCTAGGACATAATTCAATGTCCACTTCAGGCCCCACACCCAAGGGGCTCAGCGTAACATCTTTCCAGGCCATCCCACCCTGAGGGGAAGCAAGGAAACATGACCCACATCAGCATTAAGTAACATCTCTGTCACCAGCCTGACCTGTTCTATTAATAACAACTATTGATTATTATTAACAGTTTCTGCAGACTGTCTTTTCTACTCTTTAAAAAGCCATTCACCAAGGCCTCAAGTTCAAATGCAACGATCCACTCGGAACTCCATCACAGATCAGGAATGAGCCATTCACATACCTGATGCAGGAATGGATGCTCAGAGCACCTGCTGTGATCCCTGTTGACAAGGTGGCCTCTCCACAAGCAGCCAACGGGGGACCTGCAAAGCAAGAGCCTGTGTGTCAGTGGTCGTGTGTCTTTTGCCAAATACAAGGAAAAACAACTGTAACTGCGTCTTTCGGGAAGGACAGAAGAGATCCTCTCCTTAACTGGGCTAAAATCACTGAATTGAAAACTAAGAGAGTAAAATGTGGCAAGATGTAGGAGTTTTAATTAGTGTGGTTTAAGGGATGGTGTGTGAAACCCTTAAGCTTAGCTCATGAAGTCATCAAAAGGACAACACCCGCCAAGAACGCAGGAGCAGCACGTGGGGAACGCCACGTTCTCAAGCTGGCGGGCTCAACTTCTTTACTCTCAATGGGACTTAAGCACCCTTCTCCTCTGGGCACTGCTGCAGGTCCCACATAGCGTGTCTCCACTCAGCCCCACGGTCAAGCCCTCTGTTAAGACAGGGCAGCCTCATCAGCTGCTTCACAGAATCCAAATGACATTAAACGCTGGGTCAGAGACGAGCAGTTCACGGGCTTGAGACTTGAAAACGATGCATGAGTAAGTTCTACACATCCAGAATATGTCATGTAGAAATCCATTATTCTGGGGGGAAAAAAAGTTTGTTGAAGAACAGAAAAACAGAAGAAATGAATACTGCCAAATTCTTCTGAAGAAAACTCAAAAATCAGCCTTTCTAAAATCAAAATGTTTTCATAAATGCTGAGTATTAGAATCACTTTATTACCTAACACTCTGGCTTTCTATAAAGTTGTGCTTTTGATCTTTTTCTCCATATCCACAAAGACCATTTTTTTATTTCTATTTTTAGATGAAAGCCAAGATCTTCCCCAAATCGCAGGCACTCAGAAATTAGAGGGTTTTGAATAAAGTGAAAATTAAAAATAATTTTAATAAAAAGTCAATAGAACAGCAAAGGTGTCATCAGTGGGACTGTGCTGTACAAAAGGTGAGGTGGCTGCACATAGCACTTAAGACAAGAAGACTGGGAAAATTAAACCTCCATCCCAGGCCAGGTCATTGCCCACATGATACTCTGTATAAATCTTAGCTCCACAGAATCACAGACTGGTTGAGGTTGGATGGGACCTCTGAAGGTCAACTGGTCCAACCCCCCTTGCTAAAGAAGGGCCACCTAGAGCCAGTCACACAGGATCATGTGCTGACAGCTTTTAAGGATCTCCAAGGATGGAGATTTTGCCACCTCTCTGGGCAACTGGTGCCAGTGCTGTCACCCTCACAACAAAAAAGTGTTTCCTGAAGTTCAGATGGAACCTCCTGGATTCCAGTTTATTCCCATCGCCCCTTGTCCTGTCACTGGGAACCACAGAAAAGAGTCTGGCCCCATGGTCTTGCCTCCCACCCTTTAGCTATTGATCAGCATTGATCAGCTCCCCTCTCAGGCTGCTCTTCTGCAGCTGAACAGCCCCAGGGCTCTCAGCCTTTCCTCATACAAGGGATGCTCCTCTCCATCATTTTTGTGGCCCTTCACTTCTGTCACAATGAGACACACATACAAATGCCTACTTATTCTAGACTACACAAAAGGTCTTCTCAAAGCCCACAGGGCACTTGGCAGGTGCAGGTGTTGGATCCCGTTCTAGTGCAAACTACCTGGGAAGCAGGTTTTATTGAGAAGGTGGCTTGGTGACACTTCCCTTCTTCCAGGAGCCAAGAGAACTGGAGAACAAGCGATTTAGCAAGCACTACACCTCCGCTCAGCTTCGCCCACGCTCCTCACCCCCCATCACCCCAATTATGGACTGGCTGAAAGGCTTTGAAGGGAAAGCTTTTAAGTGGAGAATGTTATATGCAGAATAACAAGAAGTTTTATGCCAATGCAATGACTGCCATAGATAGTTTAAAGCAAGATTAGTGCACTTGGAGTGACAGAAACCACCAGGAATGGACAATTAAGAGTTCAGACTAATCCTCAAAGACAAGATACTTAAAGATCTAATAGCCTGACTGAAACCAGTGAGATCAGAGAGTGATTTAACTCTTTCAAAGGGCCTACAAGGCCTTTGACGCTTCTTTTCCCAGTGGGCTTTCCTTGCCTTCAATTCAAAGTCATCGAAAAGGGTGAACTTCAAATACGTGTTTCAAATGAAGAGGATGGCACCCCAGGAGGTGTTCCATTCAACCAGACAGACTCTACATGAACAAACATGGATGTCCAGCACTCCTGTCTTCTATTCTGTGAGTAAAAAAAAAACACAAATGCCCCCCGCCCCCCAAATAAATCTGTCCATTCTAGCCACCGAGTAAATGAGATAGAGCAATTAGAGTAGACAGAGAGAAGATGTCCCTTCCCATTTAACCACATTTTCAGTTCAGAAGTACTGAGAAGGAAAAAAAATAATCTATTGCGTAAATTAAACCATTCAAGTACAGCATTAGAAGATGTTTCAAGTAAGAAGTAATCCTGGAAGAGAAAGGATACTATGAACCACTGATTGCACTGATGTGTCTTCCACTTCTGAACACTTCTGCTGCTTACAACAGCATTGCTGTATCAGGCACAGAGCTTCAAGTGCCACGCAAGATACAAAATCTGTTTTCCCCCATAATGCCTTCAATCCAAAGTGTGTCCATAGCACAGGAACCGATTACTCACAGTGGGAAAAATGCATCCAAACTACTTCCCAGCAACTCTCAAGAGAGGATTTTATTGAAGCATGAACAAAAGGACATCTTAAAAATCTCTACAAACTAAAAATTACCTCACTGGGACAAATGTGTCTTCTATTTTTATTTCCAGCTTACTAGAACAAACAAAATTCCATGCTTCTTCCAGTTTCCAATGGTGAAAGCAACAAAATCAACAGAAATTTGAGGAAAATCTGGAGGAACTGCTTCTACAATGTACCCCACCAAATTTTCTGCCTGGCTTCCACTCCAAGAAACTGCTTGTGTGTTGTATGCATTGCTTGATCTACCTCGACTTACATTCTTAGAGGCAAATTTGACCACCACAGCTTTAACTGCTCTGCTGTAAATCCTTTTGCATTTTAGCACAGAGATCTATTTATAAAGATACAACTGACCAAGCACAGAGACCAGAAATAAATTCTGGACTTTTGCCTGAAGCAGAGGAGCAGCTCCACTGCCCACCTAATGAAACACATCTATAGGCAACATTACTAAATCGGCTTCTTCCCTTTTCACAGTTTTTAATCTTTTTGTTTTATGAACTTATTTTTTCCTGTCTGCCAGAAAACGAGACTTACAAGGAATGTCAGCATCCATTTTGTTGAACATTTTTAATGCCATCCTAGCCCCACCAAAATATTAACCACAAAGTTCTTTTAAAGCTTTTTTTTTGTTTAACTTTCAAAGGGAAAAAAACCCAAGAGCTCTTTGCTGTCATCATCTACATATTTTTCTTTAAATCTGGATGCTCTGCCAGCCCGTTACTATGGCTGTTGACTGTTCACTGAGGTTAACTCACATTATTGCGGATAACGAGCTCAAAGCCTCTGCAACTTGACATCAATCCTTGACATCAATCACACTGTGACTTTTCAAACTCCTGCATAGAAGTTCCCTTCAACAAAAATTAAGCCTCTGAGCTTATGATTATGTATTTAGCTTAACTAGTCCCAGTTAAAGCAAAAGAGATGTTAAGATGCAAGGTCAAAACCAAAATGTTTCTGTCGCCTTCCTTTGCTTGGTTTTTGTTTAAATTCTGCCTGTCCTGGAAGGAAGAGAGAGCTAAAAATGTTTTGATACATTAATTGAAAGGTTTTATTTAATGCTACTTCACTCAATACCTTCTTTAATACGATAACATCCTAGGAACATGCTTAGCTGATTTTTCATATGAGACTCTCAATAGAGTTCTTAAAAATGCATAGCCAGTGCTGACACTGAAACACATCCAATCATCTTAGAATCATAAATAATTTCTCTAAAAGCCTGGTACAAAGGCAGAATTCATTGCTCCTCAGCAGCCACTCCAACTGATGAAGCAAGCTCAGTATCCAGGGGGAAGAAAGGACTATCACAAATGCAAACCAGAAATCTGAAGGGCAGTGACAGCATGGCCAAGGTTAAACAGAGCAGATTAAATGAATGATGCCTCCATCGTGCCCTAAAGGTAATTAAGAGGGCACTCTCTCTCTGGGGAGGGAGGACATCTCTACCTTAAGGCCTCCCTGCCCTGGTACCCAAGGCTCAGCCTTGGCCAAAATTCAGGATTAAGCGCAGGTCTGAGTCAGATGATGGGGAAACACAGGAAACTGAAAGGAGTGGGGAGTGCTCCAAACCTGGTCTCTGAACAATGTGAACACCAGCAACGTGAGCCACAGCTGGCGAGAAGCTTGAACTGTCAGCATTTCCCTGGTACCTCCCACCTGGGAGTGTGGTTTTAGGGACAATGTTTAGCAGTGGACTCGATAGAGTTACATTAATGGTTGGACTCAATGATCTTAGAGGTCTTTTTCAACCTAACTGATTCTATGATTCTAAGCCACAAGGATTACGTACTGTCACCATCACCAGTCTCTCACTGACACATTAACATGACGGCCAGATTGTCATTACCTGCTCATCTCCCCTGATGTGTGAGGCTCCCTTTCAAGAGCAGGCTTGTTAGAAAGCAATTTTTAAGGAAACAAACCTGGCAGACTGAAGGCTGCTCTATTTTTCAAGAGGATTCCAAATGGGTACATTTTCCAGTCCTTTGTGAAACATTTCCTTTCAGCGTGATTAATTGGACTGGTTTCATTTCAATGGGGGGTGGAAATGATTGAGAAAATGTTTCTACCATCAATAAAGCATCATTAATTATGACATTTCTGTGGAAAAAGTTACTATCTAAAGAGTTGTTTTGGTGTAAGAATTTGACTGCTCATTGACAACACCCCACACATACCCCCAAGTTCTTGGAAGAACCACATGGTGCTGTCTGCTGCCTGAAGACAGCATCACCTACAGTGCTTAATACCAAAAGACAGCTTAAAGCCAGAGGTATCAAAATCAATTGAATCTGGAATTCCTCCAGGTACTGCATCCTGTAGATGATTTTCACCTTCTCTGTATATTTTCTTCTCACTATCTACAGAGATCCTCAGGGATCACATTTCTCTTCTCTCCATCTCCTGGAGCACCAGAGCAGAAAGTGGAAGGGACTGAATTTTCTTTCTTTCCCTTGACAGGAATGCATCTACCCTGATGGGCTGAACAGTGCCAGAGTGCCACAGTCTGCCATTTGATAAGGAAAGGTAAGAACGAGAAGCTCCGCAGGCTCTCAGATGCAGCACCACCAGCAGAATATGCTGCACTGCTTTTCAGCTTGGCAAAGAAATTATGAGTTGATGCTGTACACAGATTGTTCAGAAGCAAATAAGATTAGAGCTCAGGCCAGAAAACTCGTGACACAAGTAATAAATTCCAGCAGCCTGAACAGAGATTCAGGACCACAGAGAACAGGACAGTGTTGATTGACGCAGCTCCACCCTCAAGCAACTCAGTGTAGCTGAGGTATCTGGGGACTAAAGCCATACTTGATCTTTTCCTATTTCCTCACCAGATATCATTCACTAACAGGTAGGTGCCAACCATCCGGAAGCCAGCGTGGTCCTGAGGAAAACAAAACCTTACATCAGGTTGCAGGACCAGACGCAGAAATGAGACTGGCAGTGAGGATGATCCTCCAGTCCACAGAGACCCAGCAGGCTTCAGAGCAATGACAGGGGCCTTTTGCAGTACATTTAAGCTTCAACGTGCAAAACCACAAAGATTTTAAAATGTCAAGACAATTCAATCTTTTGCTTTTGCCTACAAAGAGCAAGCCATTTATCTAAAGAACACCTGAGGGTTTTTTGATCTTCATTGATACTTAAAAGACATTTAAAATAACAGGACATGGCAAGTAAATGCTGCACACTCCAGCCCTCGGAGAGCAGATACACAAGTGAGCACAAGGAGATGAGCGCACCTGCCCTCCTCTCCAGCCTCCCCTGACCACAGAACTGTTCAGCAGTGACAAGGACAAAATTGCCAGGAATTCACTGAGCATCAGTCCCACAATGCCCAGCACCACTGCTGGCAGATGGAGCTTTCAAGGAATTTCTCAGTTGCAAAGCACTGGAATGAAGGAGCTGTGACATCTTCTGCTTGTGCCCAGGGGACACCTGGCTGGCCTCTGCTCATCAAGATCCATGATAGAAGATTTCATCGTGCTCCAGCCACACTGGATTCAGTTGGGCTTTCTTTGCTCTACAACAAGATACAGACATTTAAAACACAGAAAATTTTGACCTATGGTTAAAAGCAGATTTTTCCCTGGCATTACAGTACCACAGCAGAGATGAACACACTCTTCCCTATGATGATACACAAAACACTTCCAAACATTGAGGTCAATTAAAATAAAGAGCTGCAGCTTTTTCATAGAATAGAATCACAGACAGGTTTAGGTTGGAAGGGACCTTTCAAGGTCATCTGGTCCCCCCCCGCAGGGAGCAGGGACATCTGCAACTAGAGCAGGGTGCTCAGAGCCCCAGCCAACCTGACCTGGAATGGTTCCATGGGATGGGGCATCAACCACCTCTCTGGGCAACCTAATCCTCTTGTTCAGGTGCAGTGGGACTTGCCCAGCTGGTGGTGAGGGCACTGCCCTGCTGCCTGCCTTGCTGTTGCCCTCAGCTCTTGGTTCCCTTCCCTTGATGAGCAGCCCACACTTGAGCTTGGCATCAGTCACCGTGGAACCTGGCCCTTGAAGTGCCTGGAATCAGACCTTGACCCCAGGCAGTTAAAACTCTTAGAGGAGCAGGGGAGAGGCTGCAGACTGCTGGGGCACTTTGAACAAGGACACAACCTTGTAAGTACATTCAAGTTTTCTAAGCCTTAAAAGCTTGAGACAAAACCCCCTCTACTCCCTCCCAGCTCTAAGCGTAATGTGCCATATGACCTTGCAGAAGAATAAAAAGCTTTCAGCACGAGTCCAAAATGGAGCCAAGAGCACTTCAAGGGGATCCCTTCTCATTCAAGCAGTATTTCCCAATGCTTTCTTCTTTGACACAAAGTAAATCACTGAAAATAATTCTGACCCAAACCCACAACGGTTAAATTACTAACTTACCTTTCTCTATTAATCTAAGCTGCATCAATTATGTTCAGCTTAATGGAAGCAATTATTTAATTAGTACTAACGGCTGTTCACCTCCATACTCCTGTAGCAACATTTTGGGTTAGACACAGGCCAATTACCTGCTGAAGTGCCCAGCACCTCATCACAAAGCTATTAGAAGTTCAGCAGTAAAGTCCCTGGGCAGCAGCAGGCTTTTGCTTTCCGAAAGCCGTGTCGCCCGTGGAGCGAGACCAAGAGGGGTGACGCCGCCAGGAAACATCTGCCCTCACATTAAATGAGGTTAACTGGTTTAGAAATCAATACAGTATTTCCCACCTCCCCACCAGCATTAATACCGTGACTGCTGCTAACACAGGCACAGCACTGGACGGGCTGAGAGGTGGGAGCTCACCACCCTCACACATGCACAGCCATGCAGAGGCAGCACCTTCTCTAACAGGGACACAACTAGATGGCACACACGGAAGACTGGAGGGTGAAAGCTAGTCTAAGTGTCTCTCATAACCTAAGCTTTGAACTTCACATACTCACCTAAAACTCCGTAGCATTGTGGACCTAAGTGACTCACTCAGGACGCTGGTGCTCGACTCATGGCTTTCTGCCTTTCTCGCAAAAATCAGCTGGCCAACAGCAAGTGACTCTTCCTGAAGAAGCAGCTCAGCTGCTCCCACACCAGCACGCGCTCCTAGCTGTACACACACCCCACCACTGAGCTTCTCCTGACCAGCTGAGGACAATCAGATGGCAGGGGTCAATCGCCAGACACCACGGAGGAGAAGCTGGACCATTTCCCTAATAAACGGGCAGAGCTCAGCTTGAGGTGCCATTGTCTGTGACCAGACAGAGTTGAGATGGTGCTCTGCCAGCCAGGGAGGGAGCCCAAGGCCCAGACTTGGAGGTCTGAGAGACTCCAGAGTACAGACATAAAAGCCAAGGACACCTAAACCATCGCACCGCTTCCCATGAAGAGGGGCTACAAAACCCCTTAATTTCAGGGGGCAGGGAGGAGTACAGAGGTACGCCAAGGCCCGTATGGCATCGCAAGCTACAGCAAGGCTGGCAGAACTCACTACCTCAGAGCAACCAGAGACAGAGAGCACCTAGGGAATGGGAAGTCTCCAGTGGGAATGGAAGAGCTAAAAACAGGATGACAACACTGGTGGAGTCCCCAGACTGAGGAAGCATTAGATAATGGGAGGCATGAGGAATTGGATGAGGAACATCAGAAGTATCAGTGAGTAGCTCTCCAGAGTTAAGCCAACTAATCCACAGCAGGAACACCACAAAGCTGCCTCTCATTCCTTTTGTCCTCTTCTCCTTAATTACAATGATTTTTAGGAATTAGCCAGCCTCTGAGTGGTTTTTTTTAAACAACTTCTTTACATCCCTGCTAAAAACACAGAAACATTCAAAGCATTAAGAGTCATTCTGCACAGAGGGTACTGAAAAATAAAAATCCTTTTTTTTCCATCACTGGGAACCCAAAATATCGTCCCACCAAATGTGGTTCTAAGGATTCAGACAAGGTTAAGTCAAGCAGCACACTCCACTGGAACGTAACATAACAAACTATAGGTATATCTGACCTCCAATCAACTGACTAACAAATCACTGAAGATCTGGGAAAGGAAGGCCAGAACAAGGACGTTTCTTCTCTCATTTCCTATCACCTTCACCGGTGCACCTTCTAACAGTCCCAGAGTTGCATTTTACAGGATACTAAAAAAGGAAAGGCAGCCACTTGGAAATTTATGAGAAGCCAAGGGAACCTGCTAAGCAAGTGGCACCTTTCTTCTTTCATTCCTCGTGCAGCTGCCACAAACAGGGTCCATGATCTGCTCCCTCACTTAACTGGCTATCTTGCGTTCATGTATCTCGCCCTGTCTGCTGGTTTTTAATACCATTCGCCATCATCCACTTCTTCTCAGCTGCCTTTCTCCCTCCAGGGTTCTCTCTACAGCCCTAAGGGAACTCAGGAAAATACATATTTTACCATTTCTGCTGATGCTCCCAGATCCTTAGGATAAGGCACTGCACTCATCCTTCCTCTGGCTGAAGACAACCAAGTGGGACACTCTTCATTACAGGCTAGAACGGCTGCTACTTAGACACACAGTAACAGACATGACTTGCTGGTACCACCAGAACTCAGGAGCACAGCATGAAAGCTTTGTCAAAGCCAAGGTTTTTCTGACACAGGAGTGCTGGACCCAGGAATCAGGCCAGAAGGGTTGGGCTTTAAGAGATTATAACAGTATAAAGACACAAAAGTGGATTTTCCAGCAAGTATTTGTTTCTCATTTCCTAGGTTTGTTGTGTATGTTGTACAGCATTTAAATCTCTCTGCTGGAGCCTCAAAAGCACAGAGGTATCTAATACAATATTCTAGCTGAATTCCTGGAAGAAATGCCTCAAAGCCATTTGACTGAATGAAGAAGCAGAAACATTTACCATCAGGAGGCCTCCTCAGCTACAGAAATTTGCATCACAAGCATCAGTGCTCTAGTGCTATTTGCAAAAGGTAAGTCTGCCAGCGCTAAAAATAATATTCATGAGCAAAAAAAATGGAAAGTTTTTGGAGAACAACTTCAAGCCATGGCTGAGATGCCAGTTCCTATATGGAACCAACCAGCACCCAGTGTTTGTTATCAGCTCTGAGGAGGCCCACCTTTCACAGAGATTTCAGCCTTGCTGGCCTTCAAAGCGGGGAAAAATATGTAGCAAAACTGAATTGAAAAGTAAGGTGCCAAACCAACAGAAAAGCAAAGCTCCAGAGAGCTGGCCACATGACTTCCTAACATAAGCAGGACTCAGGACCCTCTGCCAGGTGCCATATACACAGGGTAATAGAAAGATGAGAGCAGAGGAAGAAGCATATAAATCAGTCTTGAAGTGCATGAAACCTGTTCCAAGACACTAACCCAGAGGCCAGCCCCAAGTTGTTTCTATTAAGAAGAGCAAGTGAGAACAGTTTTGACACTTCCTGGGTAATATTTATTCACAAAATAATACTCATGACCTCAAATAAAGAAGAAACTGAACAGCAAGATTCGGATTCTATCTCATTCTCAATGTTCTTGTCAACCTGTCCCATATACTAAAATTTGTTGCTATCTTTCTCTGGACCCCTGCTACAACCTAAGCCCCTAACTGCCCGGGGGCCTTCTTGCCAGTACCAGCTTCAGAGATACTGCTCCTTGCATTTTCCCTCCCTCTGACAAATCCTCATTCCAGCAACAGACTCTGGAGTCCAACGGGCCTTGAACAAGGAGATGGTGTTGGGTAAAGCCAGTTCTGCCCAGTTCAGCGCACCAACCACCACACCACACAAAATGCACTTCAATTACTGCAGTGAAAGACGTTGAGTCTCGTTTTAATACAAAAGGGGAAACTGCCAAGTTCCTAAGTAGGTCTCTAATAATAGCAAGATGTAAAATTAAACCTCAGGAAAGATGCAGATTATGATCCCAGCCTTTAATGTTACAAACAGCGCTAAAATACTGAGTATCTTCAAAGTATGAAGCCACTTGAGTATTTAACAGCACTTACAGGGCAGTAAACCCTATTTTCTAACTGAGCTTTTAAAAACGTGACTTTACAAAGGTGGATTCTTAGCATTACTTGAAATGAAAACCTTTTAAGCAATTTCATGTTATATGTCATCAGGCTGAAGCATTCGAAAGCAAGGCAGGGAACAAAGCATGGACAGATAAAGTGATCTGCCCAAGGTCACCTGAAAATTTCTCTGAGACACAAGAAAAGAAACTAGTTTTTGACAAAGCCCTGACCAGAAAGACAATCTTTCCTCCAACACTGTATGTTGGCATGACTGAGATCATATACAGGTACAGATATGTATTAACACAACAGCTACGTTCCTCCCTGAAAACATGCAAGCAGGTATCTCCTGGCTGACCCAAGCAAACTGCACTCTGCAGTGAAAATTGGGTGTGCAAGACTCAGAACAGAGTCAGTTTAGTGCTGAGGCTGTGCTCTCTCCCCAGAAGAGCGTGCGATCTCGGGTGGAATATACGTCCCCGTTACAACAAAGCTAATCAATTTGGGGATTGTAAAATAACCCTGTCCAGAATTTTGATGAATCTCATGACATGTCTTCCAAGGACTCTATTGTTAAAGATGCTTTTTTTTTTTCTCACTGAGATTTCAATAATTAATCATGTTTTGGGGTAGTTTTATTTCTGTGTGGCTTATCCTTTGATGATCTAATTTACATTTATAATGATCTGTTCCCTCGTGGATTAATTGCTCATGTTACTTTCTCTATTAATCAGACGTCAACATTTGCATTACAGATGGCTGTTTGTGTTATTTTCATACTACTAAATCTGGCAGCATGGTACTAATGATAAACACTTTTCTCAGTTCTAGAAGTGAGTTAGTGTCTCAGTCCTTTTAACCAAGGGCATTACCAGGATCTTACCACTCTCCTGAAGTAGGCTGCTGGTGCTGTGGTATTATCCATGTATATTTATTACATCTAAGAATTTACTACTTTTCTGCAAACCGTGAATGCACAGATATTTAGTTCACCCATTGAAACAAAGAGATGGTCCTTTCCCCATGTGTGACTCAGACACACAGGGCAACAGCAGGGAGAGAAGGAACAGCCTGGTTACTGCACTCCCCACACTTCACTGCTGCATCCTCACCCGCTTGGAGGGAGTAGGAAGCAATGCCAGCTCCAGTGACACCTTTTGCTAGGCTGCTACTCTCCCAGTGAGGTTTGGGCACGGTAATAGCATATTAGTATTTATCTATCACTCCCTACAACTCCCTGACAGGAGGTTGGAGCCAGGTGGGGTTGGTCTCTTCTCCCAAGGAACAAGTGATGGGACAAGAGGAAATGGCCTCAAGTTGAACCAGGAGTTTTAGGTTAGACCTGAGGAACAATTTCTTCTCCGCAAGGGTTGTCAAGGGCTGGCCCAGGCTGCCCAGGGCAGTGGTGGAGTCCCCATCCCTGGAGGGGTTGCAAAGCCATGAAGATGTGGTGCTGAGGGACAGGGTTTAGTGGTGACCTGGCAGTGCTGCGTTAATGGCTGGATACAGTGATCTTCAAGGTCTCTTCTAACCAAAACAGTTCTATGATTCGTTCTTTGCACAGGGCAATGGAGCTCTTCACAAGTCCCCAGCACGCTCACATAGAAGCACAGTCAAGGTCATATCTTACATCAGCTTATCAAGAGACATGTTTCTTCTGCCTAAGGCACCCCTGGTCCCTCTGGGTCAGCAGCTTCAATAACAGACTTGGTATCCTCTCAGTAAAGACTTGCTAAGCCCTGGCAGTTTCTGCTTTTACAATGGCAGAGAACAGACTGGACATGTAAAATACTCTAGTGTCAAAAGCATAAATAAATAGTGCATCACAAGCAAACACGGTGAAGTCATACCTTTTATAGCACGAGGATAAATTCCCAAAGGATCCATCTGAAACTCCCCAACTGTGGGCAATCTTTTCTCCTGTAACCAGCACTACCACTGCTGCCCTGAAGTCTGCCATCGAAGCAGCAGTTCTGTGCTTGCCACAGAGGTTTCCACACCATCTCTCTCATTCTGGGCTGGTGACTCCAGTCAGACAGGCCAGGACAAATATCTCCTCTGACCACTCCCTCACAGGAACCTTTCCCCTATTCCATCAAAGAAAGAAATCCATTTTGTCTCATAGCAGCGTGCTGCTCAGTCAGCACAAGCAGGGCTGTAAGCTGGGGAGTCCAAGAACAAGTGGCTCTCCTGAGGAGGTTCCTGGAACCTGCCCAACAACCCTGACAGGCTGTCTTACAAAGAATGGCAAACTGAAGGAAGTTTATTACATCTTAAAGTGGTGAAGCCCTTTCTAACATCTGTTTGGTTACTTACTCAGCTCCTGCCCTAGGGCCAGACTACAATCTATTCAACTCCCCAAAAAACATTCTTTTCATCTGCAGATGTAAGGAAGACTGCTCATGGTGTAAAGTACTTTTTAGGTAAATAAATGTCTCAAGGTGATCCTCTAGTGAGGACACCTTCAAATCAACCAGTTCAGCATAGGCATCTGCTGCAAGACATGAAGTATTACAGTACTGGCTGACAGAGACTCAGCTCGGCAATAACTGGGAAAGTTACTTCAATAACCCACTCAAAGAATGATCTCATTTTCCAGTCCATGAATATGGTCCCTCCTTTGACTTCATGGTCTGGTTATTAAAGCTCAGCGACTCTATTCATCTTGGACACAAATAATACTCGCACATCTGCTGGCAGATGTTGTGCAGAGAGCTACTCCTTTCATAGCATAAAGCTTTTCATACATATCTCATTCCTTACAGCATATTGTTGGATTCTGCCATTCCCATATTGCACCAGAACCTCCCCGTCTCCTCATACCCAGTGAATTACACTGTTGCCTTTACATCATATTCCTGGGGTCATTAAGTACCTGGACTGTAAACATCCTTATTCTTTGCCACAAGAAATCAGGAGGAAAATGATGCAAGGCAGGTGAGAGTAGCCCCTCTACCAAGAAATGAAAGCCTGGAGTTGTGAGCGGCTCGGAAACTTGTGCTGTTGAGCTGCCATGATGACGTACTGCGTCCCGTTAATCTGCAATTACACGCTGACAGGGGCTGTCAATCTAATACCGTATCCACTCGGCAGAACTAAATGTACCATTTCTGTCCTCAACACTGTTCCTGTGACTAAAACTCTTCAAAATAAAGTTAAATGTGGGAATTAATGGAGCAGGGAAGGGTCCAAATTCTGAATTAAGGAAGAGAGAGATTAAAGCGTTTATAACCTCCCCACATCTGTGACTGTAAAGCCTGAGGAAACAAAATGACTCTGCAGGAATGTGCTGCAAGCACAGAAATCATCTGCTAACGTCCATAGTAAACTTGTAGAACCAATTGTTTGTTACCTGTATGTGCTCCCTACATCTGAGGGCGATAATTCTCATCACTATCCTGCCTGAAGTCCCCCTTGGCACCTACCACATCTGCCCCCAAAGTACACCCACATTCCTGATGCTCCATCTTACTCAGCTTGGCAGAACAAGCGAGGTTAACGCTCCATCACGCATCTGCAGCTCAGACCCAACAGTGTTTTAACATCGCTGGGGACTTAAAAGGAGACATGAGCTAAAGAACAGCACAGTCAAGTGGATGGAAACCAGGCTGAGAGTCCCAGTCTCCTCTGTTCAGACTGCAGAAGGACATTCCCTTTAGATGCTGCAGTGCCACTGAAGCTATTGCCCAGTGGTTGCTGCCTTCTCTCTGCTGGTGGAAGCATTCAAGCAAGAGCTGCTGGGCCCACTTTGGGTAAAATCCGTCAGGACAGATCAGACCAAAAGCGGCAAATTGTTTACAATAATCTGATAGATTCAGCTTCCCGCTGACCGCCCTGCTGTCGGCTTCCTGGGAGATTGTCACCAGCCCTGAGAAACAGTGATGGGTAGTGACATCCCGGCTGACACAGCTGGAGCCAGAAGGGGACATCTGGTAAGAGCTGGGGGCCTCATTCCAGGAAGACATGTCTGCTCGAGGGAAGAGAAGATGCCCGAGTGCTGTTCTGAGCGGATATCGTACTGGTCGAGAGCACACAAATACTGTCCTAAACGACACCACGAGGCTGGGCCAGGTTGAACTCAGGTGCAGCATCCAAACCAGTCCTCTTATGTACCCTGCAGCCAGTGGAGATGGACATCATCTGAGCATGACTAACCCACCTGAAAACAGGCACCCAAAATAGCTGGGCTGAAGGACTTTGTGGCCTAGATGCTTTAAGTTTAGACAGCTAGAGACAGGTGAGATGAATCCCCCTTTGCGGAACGGAGCCCTGTCGTGATGGGATTCACCACTCAGGGCTGCAGCAAAACACCTATATCCACTGAGTGACTCTAGGTTTCCTTCCAAACCAGTTTTAAAACATATTATGACTTTCAATTTCTGTTCAACTCAACAATTTGCACGGCTGTTTATATTTTCTAACTATTAAAGAATTTCAAAACTCCACACGAAGAACCCCAGGCACACACATGATCACAGTGATCTGTACAATGCACCACTTCTGCAGCATCACAAAGCACAGCAGAAGAGCATGGGAACACCGACCGCTGAAGACATTGGATTTGGCAGCTCTCTTCTGCCCCTCCTGCTCTCCTACAGCGGGTAACTCTGGGCAAGAATTCCACAGGAACCTTGCCCGTGACAGGGCTGTCACTTTGCGACACCACAAACACGGCTACGGGCAAAGTGAACCCCGGTAAGTGAGCCTGCCGAATACACCTGGTTATCGAAACAACTACGTTCCTTCCCTCTCTCATCAGCTTCAAATCTTAGGACTTCTGTGGGGTTTGTTTTTGTTCTCAATGTTCACAGAAACTGTATAAATACGAGGGGTTTAGGGCTTCCCAAAGCACGTGCAATTCTCGGCAAGCGAATTTTCACACGCTCGGGATGCTGGCAACTGTCTGCTCTCTTCAAGTGCTGTGGTCAGAGTTCAGAGGTCTCACCACCACAGCGTCTGCTCCCTGGGTACACCAGGTTAAGGCACCTACATCCTCGACCAGCCGCTTTTAGAGTAGCTTGACAAAATACACACACGTCTCCACTTACTTGGGTTTTGTTATAAAAGGAAAGTAAAGGGGTTAAACAAAAAGACCTTGATCCTTCTTCTGCAAGGGATGATTAACTCTCCATAAGATCACCCAGCACTGGCCACTAACAGAGACCATCAAGGAAACTAACACCCTTTGCTTGGCCTCCAGGAAAGACAACGCTTATAGTATGTTAAAAGGCAAAATATTTTATATCTATATATACACATTAAGGCTCCATTATATAACAAGCTGCCCGACTTTTATGTCCCTAAAGAACAAAGGTTCAGCCACATCATAAAAAATGAGGATGTGGAGCCTAAAGAGATTTACTTTCTTCCCTTCTCATACCAACGCTCTACGTTCATAGATGTATCTTCAATTCCCTTCCAATTTTCGTCTCACAGAAAAAAAACAGATCTGTAAAGTTTCACTGCCAAGGAGGTTTTAAGTCATTCATATCTTCCAGTGATGGTCAACCATCCCAAAAGGGTGAGCGGCACAGAACTCTGCTAAAAGGAAATTCGAAAGGTATGTTCTCTGATGTGAAACATACTTTGAAATATATTTAAAATAAAAATAAAAACATAATAAAAATAATCTGAGGTGCTACTGGAAGCCTATGGAAGACATTCTCCTGTACATGAACCTTAACGCTTGATACTTTAAGCTGCCTAATTTAGCAGGTATAATCACCTTTATAGGAACATCATTTCCAGTAACGGAAAGGAACCGTTAAAATAGCAGAAAGGGCACATTGAGAACCATTCAAGCTAAAGCCAGGCAAAATGCAAACTGAAGAAAAACTGAATAATTTATTACGAAGAGTAATTAACACTGCCACAAATCAATAAACCACAGGGTACCTTGTCTGTCCCTTCAGGTCCTCCAGAAAAGCAGTTTGGTTTCTGACAATGCACTCCTGCAGAAGTCAAAAATTAAGGGCTAGACACAGGAACTGCTGAGTGAGGGTCTTCAGCTCACCCAGGAAGCCCAGGTCATTGTAACACTCCCTCCCGGAAATCTACTAAGCCTGCTTGTTTTTATTAGATGATAGAGATATTCTACTAAAAGAAGCAAATCCTGCCAAATAAGTCAGTACATTATTATGAGGACAACAGAGCTGTCTCAACATACAGAAAAGAAAGAACCAGCCCATAATGGTCCTGATTTATAGTCTGCAAACAAAATCAAAGGTCACCCAGCTCCTAGCACAGCATCAGGCCGCGCACATTAGCAACAAGGACACAGATAAACACACACAGCTTTAGAATTAGCAGGCAGGGCTAATTGAGTGTGTATTTGCAGGATCAATACACTTTGCAAGGAAAAATAAAATAACAATAAATAAAGAAATGCTGTGTTGGGATGTGGGTCATGTACCTGGTTACTTTCTGCTGACAGCAGGGTCACAACTGGAAGGCGTGGTGGGAAGTAAAGAGCCCATGACTGGTATAATGGTCTAACAGCATTGCCAGCTCTCACAAATAAATCAGAGATCACAGAGTTTAGCACTTGCAGGACATTGCAAAAGTCCTTGATGTGAACTGAGTAGCTCCTCCAGCTCCAGTATTTTTAGGCCTGCTAATTCAAGCAGAGTTCTGTGTAGCACCCTGAAGCAAAACACTCCCCAATTTTTTTTTCTCAACAAGTGCCTGACAAAAATATTTTCCTCCATCACAAGACACATTGTGCCCACCACCTTCAAGCTCTGTCATTGCTTGTTCTGCAACTTCTGTACTGCTCTCAGTTTTCCTCTAGCATCATTTTTAAATCCGTATACCAAAGGGCTACACAGGAGGAAAGTGCAAAGGCAGGAGTGGGAAAACTCAGAACTGTAAGGAAGGTGGGTGGTGCTCACCTGAGCGACGAGGAAAGAATCCTGGAGGAGTCACTGTCTCAGCACACAAGGAAGTCTATGAAGGCAAATCCGCTTTTATGCACACACATAAATTACACTGTTGACCTCCCCCTCCTGCCAACGCAGCATAAAAGTCAAAAGATAAATTAAGTTTCCAAATTGCATGGTCTAAAAAGTAAATTTTTCTTTTTGTAAGAATCTCATTATTTAGGTTGGTTTGATCTCTTGAGATTCGCAATGTTCTGTGGAGCCTGAGTCCCACCTCCAAGTAGCTGAGGCCAGATTCTACCCTCCCTCATGTCAAAGAGGGCATCTTACAAAACAACAGGCTGAGGTACCTCACTTCTGACTGCAACTAAGCCAGCAAACTCCTCTCACCTATTGGCATGTGCCAAAGACAACAAGTCTCCCATTCCATCCAGCACAAGAAATACACTGCACGTGGTAGAATATCGTAAAGAAATTTCAGGAGACACAGACACTGTCAGAAGCATTTTGTGTGAGGAGGTGAAGAAGGGACAGGCTGCTTTCACTAAAAACCTGCTTAGAATACCGGGCAACCAACCAGGTGAGGACACGAAGCCAGGTCTGAGCCTCATGCTGCTGCAGTTGCTTGTTTAAATGGGCCAGGTTAGCTACAGCTGCAGAGCAGTGTACGAGCATGAGCCCTGCTTAGTTTGATGTTCAACGTCTTGCCTGCTGCGATGGGTTAGCCTTGGCTAAGAGACAAACGCCCACCCAGGCGCTCGCTCCTCTCAGCAGAAAATAGTAAGAATAGGAATGAGAAAGCCTGTGGGTCGAGCAAAAGACAGGGAGATTCCTTATCAACTACCACCGCCGGCAAAGCAGACGTGACTTGAATTACACCATCATTCCAGAACTGCTTTATCCCAGCAGCAACAAAACCACCAGCAATTTAGCTGATGGGCTCCGCTTTGGAGTCCAAGTGCTCCCCTGAACATCTCTGGGGCGCAGATTTGATAATCTCGAAGCAACTTAATAGACAATCAAAAAGCATTCTGAAAGATTTCAAAACAGTAATAATATTTTCCTTTTTATAAAACCACACAAAAAAACCAAGCCATACTTCAGGCTTTTTAAACTTCAGGCAAATCAGTTTTGCCACTGTCCATAATCAGAATGGGGAATGTATAAAATGTTAACTGCCAAACAGGATTTAAAATCAATAAAAATAAATTAGAATCATATTTTTAATTTCAGAAACACATCCTTACAAAGGACTACAGCTGTTCAATTGGCCCAGACCAGATAGCTGCAACACATGGTCCCTGGGACACACACCATTGTCCAGCCAACACAAAACACCGTGGCTACCCAAGGACTGGCAGCACAAGAATGAAACAGCAGCAAAAAGAACCAGCACCTTGGGGGAAAAAAAAAAGGTGGTAAAAAGCATATAAAAGCCAAAACGCTGAGCGCTGTCCTTCCTTGTTAAAAATTGCCAAGAAATAATTAACTCTCAGAATTGCTGGCTATTTTTTTTTCAAAACATTTTTAATTATGCCCTCATATGAAAACTTGTTCCTGTGCTCCACCCAGTCATCCTCCCCACGGGAAGGTGGTTACAGCACAAGCTGCAATAGCTGCAGAGAGGCAGTCTGTCTAGAAAGGAAACACCAGGTGGAAAACCTGTGCTGAGGCTTCCCCCCCAGCCCCCAAAAGGACGTTCTCCTACTTCTCTCCTAACAGGAAAGCTATGGCTGCTCCAAACCACTACAAGTTGCCAGCGCATCCTAAAGAAGCAGCATCATAAGACAATCCAAAGCAAGAATCTTTTTGGACTCACTCCATCTTTGCCTGCTGACATTCCTCATAATCCCCAACTGGGCTCAAAGCCCCCGAGCTGTGGAGGTGAGCCCCGCAGAGGTGGGCCAAAGATCACCCAACGTGATCTGATGACAGAGCCACCATTAATGGCAGTGCTATCTACAGAAACAACCCAGCACCAGCTTGTACTTCGTACGCTCTTCCACCACCAATGACAAATGAGATATGCAGAGCACTCTACTGAAAAGCTTTTTCCTCTGCCTGCTCCTTATCTTCCTTTTCTCAGCACACAGAATAATTCATCAGAGCGCAACCCTGCGAGGTTCGGATGCCAGCATTTCAGTTTATAGCGAAACCTCAGCCGTTTTGGCAAGCAGTTGTATATGTGTGGACAAATAGACCACATCAGGAAGAGCCCCAGGCCCTAACTCAGCAAAGCACAACGAGAACACTCGGCACCTCTCCGTAACACCGCCGAGCAATCCCCTGCTCAGGGATTTAGTGTAGGACTTGGGTATCCATGCTTCAAAAACCCTGTCTGGCCAGGGGCAAGTCGCTCTGTCTCCTCATGTCTTAACTCACCACATGTGTGATGGAGGCACTGATGCCTCCTCCTCTCTCAGGATGTTGCAATAACATATTGAAGGCTGAACAGTACTTAGACATTCTAGTTAACTGGGCCATGTTGGTACTTAGGAGAGACAAGATTCAGCAAACCCTTGGGGGTGGGAAAGAAAGCGTGTCTTTTAAGCACCTAAAAAAGATTAGAGAGCATAAAGTCTGACTAGAAGTCAAAGGGAAGGGCACTCTTATTTCAGCACTTCTGAAAACCATTCCTTGATTCAAAGGTTTCCATTCTGTGGAAGTATCTCTCCCTCAGAACACTTGGTGGCCAGCGAGCACTGAGGAAGCTGGTGCATGATAAATGACAGTTGAGCCTGCCAAGTCATGTGGTTTTACAGGTGAATTGGAGAACGTATCAGGACCTCCTAATGACACAGAGTGCACCCCTGTCCCTCACCACAGCTTGGATGTCTGCTCTCAGCTATGCAGTGTTATCAGGAGCTCGGGCAGCCTCTGAGAGGAGGAGATCAGGCAGCTTATGGAGATAGTGCAGGAAAGCAGATCATCCCACAGCTGCAACATCAAGGCACCTACAGGAAATCTGGGCTTCCTGGAGCTAGGATCTCTGGCCATGCTGAAGATCTGTCGTGCCACCTCGGGCAGGTCTCTTTATCCCCCTGGATGTTTCCTTTCTCTCATTTGTTCCCATCTTCCTTCTGGGAGGGGACTGCATCGTGCCCTCTGTTTATACAGCGCCAGGTTGTACCGTACGAGCAGCTGGGGTCTCCCAGCACATCCATCACACTAATAACAACAGGAAGGAGGGCGCCCGTCAGAAATTTCTCCTTACCTTTCAGTTATTAATACATTTTCCTTTCTCTCTCTCTCTCTCTCTCTCTTTTTCTTGCTTGAAGGGGAAAACTAAGTCAGCTATCTTTTATTCCTTCTGAAAGAAATGAGTCTTGACAGGTCTGGAAATGTGTTTCCTGCAGTTACTCGGTGCACACAGGGGCCGTGCTGGCTCATTTATACACCCACATGCCACAGCTCAGACATTTCATTAGCTTGGCATATATCTTTTGTTTGCAGTGATGGAAGTATCACAGGAGCGGGGCTGGAGGAGAGAGAGGGGTGAGAAGGGGATGCATTGCTCCTAAGAAGCACTGTCTCGATGTCTTATTCCTTGCATATGCAGAACACGCTTTTTCTTTTTATTCTGTTTACAGGCAGTGCTTTCTGTGTGCAAGGGCTGACCTGGACTCAGCTGAATGAATGCATGGTGCCCTGGATGGCTGCTTGTGTCACTCAGACAAGGTTGATGGGTGCTCTTGGCTGGCAGAGGAAGGGAGAAGGGCACGCGGGGGATTTTGCTATTGGTCAGGAATGAGAGTGTACTCTGGAGAGCAGAGCATGAGGCAAACACTTGGCCAGCCCTCTCCTCCTCCCCAGCCTGGCCTCTGGTCACTATTGCTCCTGGGTGTCTCCTCCAGCAGAGGCTGATGCATGCTGAGCCCTGCATGGGGACGGATGGCTGCAGGGTGACAGCAGGAGGAGGAGGCGGCAGGGGCAGTGCCACTCTCTGATTTACATGCCCACAGCAGGGGTTGTCCTTGGCCGAGCGTATCCAGGGTGTCTGTGTGGAACTGAAGGGCTGGTTACATCAGCACGAGGCTAATTTTAAAGCCCGGATACGCTGCCGCTCCTGTGCTGCACAGCTCCAGCTGCCCTGCTCCCTTTCATCAGGCCACAACTTCATCGTTCCCTTTTGGGCTTGTCCCTGCTGTTGCTCAGAGCAGTTCCTGGGCAACTAGTTTTTGTCCCTAAGCCCATTCCTGTCCTTTCAGCTAGCGTCCTGGAAGTGTTTGCCCTTGTCAGATCTGTCCCTCTCATTCAGCCAGCTACAGAGCCTGGCAGATCTAGGCCTCCTGCCAATGCTTTCGCGGCACCGTGGTCTCTCAAGCAAAAAGCCACTCTCTTCTGTAGGTAGCAAAAGCTGACAGATGTTTTGACTTCTGCTTTTGTCCCTGCCTGGCTGTCTTGGAGACAGAAAAGGCACACTGAATCCAGCACAGATGGGGGAGATGTCTGCTGGGATCTACCCAAAGGTCACACAAAAACTGTAGAAGGAAGATATTAGTGCCATCTTTATTCTGTCCCTACCTCCATCATCAGCTTGAGATGCCTCAGGGAGGAGAAACTCTTGGGTTTGTTGGATCTTCATAATGTAATCTAGAATCACAGAATCATTTTTGTTGGAAGAGACCTTTAAGATCCTCAAGTCCAACCATTAATGCAGCACTGCCAGGTCACCACTAAATTATTTTGCTTTTAGAAAATAACAAATAAGCAACCAAACAACAAAACAGCCAGAGTTTTCCATCAATGTTCACAGAAGATAGCTACACAACCCTTCCTGGGTCATGGCAAAACAGTCTGAAACCAGCTAACACCCGATTTCCCCTGGTAAGCACAGAACACGGTGATCCTGTCTTCTTTTTACATCTGCCACACATTAGCAATGCAGTGGAAAAAGGGACATAATAGGGAAGAAGATGGTTCTGATTTATGACAGCTGACAAGGATTAATTTTGGAACACTTCCAGGGTAAAATTCTGGAGATAAAAATAAAGGACACAAACAAAACTACACCGGTCCTGTGCTCCTGAGTAGCCCCCCCACCCTCAAGGCTGTGCTGCCTCACCAAAAGTCTCCTTTCTTCTACCACAGAATTCATCTGCTTCCTCAAAGGTAGGCATTGTTTGGGTTTTTTTCCGGGCTTCCCATTCTCCTCTGCACTGAGAACAAATGTGTCCTCTTCTGTCACTGCCCTCTGGTATTTCTCATTCGCCTTTCTCACCTTCTTCCCAGTCATTTCCTTATCTCCTGTCTCTCCTTATCCCCATTTTGATCCTATGCTGCCCTATGCTCTCCAGTTGGCCTCAGAAAGCTTGTCAATACTCTCCCCTCCAGAGGTTCTTTCTTCTGTGTACCATTGTGCATCGCACATCATCTCTTTTAAGAAGGATCAACGGGTGTAACATAAGCAATTGTACAACATCTCTTGCTTTTCAAGGGTCTGATTTGCAGAACAGCTGAACCACCGCCTCTCCAGTAGGTCTCCAAGGGAGCTAGTAGGTGCTCAATGTTTCAGAAAGAAAACAGGTTAATTTGTTCAACTACATAAGCAAGGGCAGAGCCTAGCTTAATGTCTTCACCGTGGCTAATTTCTGTCTGCATCCTTGAGGGGGAGGTGGAGCTCCCTTCCAGCTCCTACCTTCATCAATGAGTTACGGAGTCTGGGCAAGCTTCCGAACTTTTCTTCAGCTCAGCTTCATCCACAGAACAGAGGTGATTGCATCTCTGTCACAGAACTGCCACAGATTTAACTTATCTGAGTAGACAGAGGTCTTTGAAGTCTTTGCATCAAGGATGCTGGAGAGCACACAGCGCTACAGTTACAGGAGACGTGCTCTTGCACGGCCGCATGCTGAAGAACAATCAATCATCGAGGGAAATGGTGCTTTCCTGACACCCCTGCCCTTTAACATTTTCCACTTCAAACATACTCTTGTTCACATTTCATTTCTATCATCTGCTTTCCTCCTCTTCCTGTGGGAAGCAAGCATCTAGGTATGGCGTTTTCTGATGAGAGCGAAGAAAAAGTCCTCATTTCACAGTGACATGATATTCCAGAGTCTTTGCCAGCAAGCCCATCATCCAAAGGAGCCACAGGAAAGAGCTGCTTGTGCCATTGCCACAGGGAAATCAGCACCAGTCTCCAACAGCCACAGGCAGTGTAGCCACATGAACAAATTAATTAAACTACAGTTTCCACCATTCACATTAAACAGAAGAACATTCCCGCAAATCCTTATGCCTGAGCCAAATTTTATGCCTGTGGGAAGATTCCATAAGGCAATGAGGCTACCCAGAAATTTACAGTTACCAGCACGTGTAACTACCTGCATTCCAGCTTTGGTAACAGCGATTGCTACAAGGCTGCCTCTTTCACATACACACAGGGAAAACAACACGCAGCCCAGGTTCTCTTCCACACTTTGCCCTCCGCAAACCCAAGAACAGCTCCCGTCAACATGCAGAAGTTCACATGCATGTCCCATGTCACCTGAAAAGCGACACTTAGCATTTTCTACCTTGATTGTACTCGGAACCTGCAACCGAGCTCGCCATCCTGCTCTGCTAGGCACAATATGGGCACATGCAGTATGGGACCATTTCTGGCCCTGGAAGCTTGTGAGAATCCCCCTGGTTTCTGTCAGGTAAGGATGCTGGTGTTGGAGAAGGACATTTTTGTTTTCTTACCTGTGAATAAAGGACAACCCGCAGTGCCCAGTGCAGACTGGCCAACCCACTAACCTGTGTAACTAGTCTGGCTCCAGCTGCACACAGAACCAGGCCCTGAACACACCAGGGCAAAGGGGAGGTAAAGGCAGAAGCTGAAATGTTGAAAGGGGATGGTGAGGAAACAGAAAAAGCACAAAACCACAGGCACAGGGTAAAGACTATCTTGGGAAATAGTACTTCAAGGAAGAATGGCTAAAAAGACCCATGTGAGTCTTAAGATCTTAAATGTTTGTTAGCAGTCTGGCTGTCAGATTTTGAATTAATGAATGAATCAATAAACTAGCCAGGCTCCTTGCTATCTGGCTTCTTTTGGTAAACTTTACCTGGGCTAGTGTCTGTGCCTTTCTCCTTCCCCGCTCTTTAGAACAGCAGACAATGATGAGCTGAACCCCTTCTTTGATGCAGATAAGGCTTCATTTCTTAGCGTCAGCTAAGGTCACTTGCATCTGCTCAGTCTTCTTTCTCAAGGGCTTCAATTCATCACTGCCAGCTCAGCTGGAGACTGGGACCATCCCTTCATCATGGCTGCAAGCCTGGTGCAGAATCTCAATGCAGGCCAAACCTTGCCAAGCTTTCCCCTGGTGCACATGCAGAAAGCACTAGAGAAATAGCTCTGGTATATCCATGATCACTGCCCAGGCACCTCCAGCAAGGCTGACATTTTTCTTCCAGCTCTTCACGGAGAAGCTAACTCCTCTCTGCTCTGTATTCCCTGTACAGGATGGGGACCAGAACATTGCAGGGATGATGACATTGATTTGCAACAGCAAAATGCTCTGTTGTGCCACACGCTGAGAGCACATGATGGGTCTTGTGATGCATGATTTGCTTCAAAGGCTGGATTTCATGGCCAGATGGAAACTGGCTATAAGGTCTCCTGCTGGCTGATTCAGAAACAATGAGCTTCAACATGGAAAAAACATCCACATTTGGGCTCGCAAATCCCTCTCTTTGACTTTTTTAGAAGGGGCATGGATCCATTCATCTCTTTGGGGTATTTTCTTAAAGACAATCGGTCAAGATGGAAAACGCTGCTGAAAGCCCTCAGGTTACAAGCTGTGCTCGCCCTCAGCAGATCACCAGCACTCCCTTGAACCAGGGTGCTCTGTTCACCTCCCAGTGCCCCAGAGGTCAAAGCCTGGTCAGCTGTTGTAACTCACTAACACTGAGCAGCACAAATCCACAGCTTTTGACACTTGCTCTTTAAGAATTAATATTACATTAGTTGACTAGTGTGATTAGATGGGGCAGAGAAGCAAAAAGGGGAGAGGAAGAAAAAGTGTGGAGAAAGTAAGAGAATGGCAAGTCTGAGACAGCTCAGCTGATAAACGTTCCTCTTCCAGAGAAAGCACTCAGAGTGAAACGTGAATCAAAAGCAAAAAGACAGGGAGGTGAAGAGGGAAGGGAAGGTTGAGGCCCCTTCCTCAGACACCCTCTACGATCAGCACAGAGAAAGAAGCTGCAGGAGATTCAACACCTCACACATGGAACAGAGGAGCCCTCCTCCCCGCGGCGCAGAGGGAGGCGAGGGAGATGTGGTGGCTGATGTACCTGGCTAACCCGAGACATCCAGCTGGGGTATTTTTCTAGCTTTAAGAAACTACACTCCCACTACCTCCCCTCCCCAGAATGTGTTTTCTGCTGCATTTTCTCTAAAGAGAGGAGCCAGGCTGGTGTCTGCGCAGGGTGGCAGCAGCTGCACAGAGCAACGGACGGAGCTGCTGCAATGCCTTAAGGGTGCAAGGCAGAAGCAGGAGTAGCTAAAACAGGTAATGCTGTCAAAACACCCGTATCACGGAACCACAGCCTTAATAGTGTTCCACACTCATTTTGCAAAGGGTTTGATGACTAAACAAGCAGCAAGACCAGGTACAATGACTGCTTGTCCTCCTTTGCCACGATGATTGATGATAATGTTCGAGTTAACGATACTTTATTCACCCATCAAAATATTATCCCCCCCCAGGGGGTTACAACGTGGCAGAGATGAATGAGGAAATGAGAAGCCTAGCACTGGAGATCTGCTCCCAAAGCCTCCGGATTTATGCGGCACAGGAGGGATGCCTCGCGCCGAGCTGATGGCGGCAGAGCCCTGCATCTGTTTGGTTATTTGGAGTGGTTCCAAGAGAGCTGCCTTCTTCAGCAAAAGCACCCATGTGGGCACCGAGAGCGTGAAAGGCCAGGCACAGAAAATGAAAGCATGTGAAAAATACCTGTCGAGGGTGTCGCAGCAGTTCTGGTTAACAGACTATTTTGTGAACACAGGAGGCTGGGGAAACGCACGATTATTGGGATTTAAAAATTACTGCTCATGTTTTTCACTAGTGATTAGCAGTTAGAAACTCCAGAGACTTTACAGAACCATGAAGAAGCCATTCATGTTAAATTCCAAAAATCTTCCCCCCAGAATATTGGCGTGAAGTGAGATTTAACAAGGGGAAAGAGAAGTCCTCCACTGCTTGGAAAGCACTAATTACCTGGCTCCTCCCAACCCCAACTTCGTTCACCTTCCCATCCCAGAGGATTTGAGGAGCTACAGGAACTGGGGCAGTCAGCCTTCTGGCATTAACCACCTCCTATAAAGAGAGACAAATCTGCAAGACCTGTCTTTACATTGCTAGTATCTCCTACACTGAGGAGCTACGTCAAGTCTAACCGGTGTCCACTGCAAAATCAGCTGCTAAACTGTGTACGTAGGTGTCCAGTAACCCTGGTCAAAGCTGGCAGGGAACCTCAACAAATCGTTATCTACAGGAGTTTCTGTACCTTAAATAAGCGTTGCTTCACCCCCCCTTTTTTTTTTTTTAACTATAATAACCACAAAATGAACAACATAAAGGAGAATGAAAGATCTATAAGAGGTGCCTAAAGGCAATGAAAAATGGAGTCTGTGCGAGCTATTCAAATAGAACCAGTCCTCATCACTCAGCAGCCAGGAGGGCCCATTTATCTTGCATTAGGTTTTTATGGCGTGGTTTTGCCTTGAGCAGGACTTTTGAGCTGTGACTATCTGCATGGGGAAGATTGAAATTTCAAAGAAGGGAGCGACAGCAAACGTGTCGTTTAAGTGCTTTACAACTGTTATTACAAAAGGTAATGCAATTCAGGAGCTGGCTCTTTTCAATTAGCGCAGAAGGCAGAAGCCAGGCGAAGCCCACCCGCTGCTGGAAGGCTTTGGGACAGGAAGCAGAGCAGCTCCCCTCCACGCAGCACGGAGCGTACAACACACTGGCCTGCCTATCACAGGCTCATCCACTGCTGTCATCACTGGCGTTCTCCAGGGACAGCTCAACCAAGTCAAGTGTAATGTGTGCTCCAGAGTGTGCAAGATTGGATTGCAAAATCAAAACATATAAGTAAGATTTGTGTTGATTTTTAGTACCTGAGACACCTTGTGGGTAATTCAGCCATTGGCTACAATCCAAAACTGAGATTATCAGCTCTTTTGGGGCACCTCAGAGTTGGCCTTTCAAAACTCCAAGCTCACACCCATATTTGCTACGTGCAGTACACACAGGGCACTTGTTGGAAAGAGATGGGACCGATTCCTAATTCTCAGTTACCTTACCAACAGTGGCAATAACAGAAATGATTCCCCAGGAAACAAGTGTTCCATGACAGGATATATAGTCAGCCTGAAGCCGGACACAGGAGGAACAGGTGGGTACATCCTCACTGTTTTTATAATAAAAAGAGCCACATGTTATATCTGTCACACACGCCCTAAGCCTTCAACATGGTTGCAGATCAAGAATTGCTGATCTGCTCTCCAAGGACCAAGGATCTCCGCCTTTTGTTTGCTGTTTCATAAAGGCATTTCAGTGGTTACACATCTTGAGTGAGAGATGAGGCACAGTAATACATCAGTCCTGCTGCTGAACCGTGCCAGCAGAGCCTCAGCACCTGGAGGATTGCAAAGTCTCAACACGTGTTACCCTGTTTAGCGTCTCTGCTAAAGATGCTCCAAGAAGAAATATCTGTGATGGGCAGCTCTCAAGAAACTGTAGAATCAGCTCAGAGGGAATTTGCTGTGATCATTACCTGAAAACAGCTATTGAAGGCAACCCAAATATATGTGAAAGCATCAACTGAAATATTCTTATCCTCTGAGATCATTCCCTTTGAACAAAAGCATCCCTTTCTTCTTTCAGTGAGGGTGGTTGTTCTATTCCCTCTTCCCCCTCTCTAGTGACCACATCACCACTAACTGCTACTACAGCTGGGACCAGTGAAGCTAAACTGCTTTATCCCAGTTAAGCACAGAAGAAATAAGCCCTCGATTGTGTGTCATGCTTCCAAAGTGACTCCTAGAATATGATTTTTCTGTAATCTCCACTTTCCATACATTACAATTTTCCCAACCTTCTTTTCCATCTCAGGTTAAACGGAGATAAACATCAATGAGCCAAAAATACCCAATTCTCTCTGAGTGAGAAAAAGCCAGGTTAAATATACTATAGGAATTTACCAAGAAACCTGGGTATGAGAACTTAAACCAAGCGTAGCATGCAGCTGGAGATGCAAATTCATATCTTCCATTCCTGGCAGGGTATAATATCAGAAATATCTCTCCACTTGTAATTCAGCAACAGTGCAAAAATGCAAACATTCAGGGTTGACAGGCTTCTAGGAGAAGGTAGCACCTTTTCCTACTCCTTCCCACCCCAAAACTCTTGCTCTGCACGTCAGGTGTGCTGCCCACGGACCAGAACAGAAGCCAAAGATGCAGAAAGTTCCACAGTTCTCCCCAAAGAGAACCAGACAAGTTCTTCCAGCCCAGATGCACTCTGCATCCATCAGCTGGCATGTTTCCCATCTCACGGTCTAAACATCAGAGCATTTTCTTAGCACAGAATTACAGAATTGCCTAGATTGGAAAAGACCTTTAAGATCAGAGTCCAATCATTAACCTAACACTGACAAGTCCTCAACTAAACCATATCCCTGAGCACTACATCTACAGGACTCTTAAATCTCTCTAGGGATGGGGACTCCACCACTGCCCTGGGCAAGCTGTTCCAATGCCTGATAACCCATTCAGTCAACAAATCTTTCCTCTTAATCAATCTAAACTTCCCTTGGTGCAACTTGAGGCCATTTCCTCTTGAAACTTCCCCTGGCTCAACTTGAGGTCATTTCCTCTTGACCTGAGGCCATTTCCTCTTATGGCAATTTGGGAAAAAAGTTTTCCATCTCCTCTGCTTTCTGGTGAGAACTGAAGTGTCTGGGAATGCTGGATCAGTCATGAGATTCTGTGTCAAAGGTATGACAGGACTAGGAAGGACTGGGAAAACCACACTGACTTACACCAATGGCCAAGCAACAACAAAAAGCAGTATCTCCTAAAAAGTCTGAGATAAACAGGTGACCTGTCTCTTACAGGTAAGTGCTTGCACTCCTTGTCAAGGTATCACACAAACACCATCCCCTACACACACACACTATCAAAACCCACCCATGTGTTTAAAACACTGCCTGATGTCCACAAGTTCCTCCCTAGGTAAGGCTCCTCTACTGGGCAGATACATAAGGATTGCACCATTCCCCAGCAAGGCTCCCATGAACAGTGTCACACTTTATTTTTTTCATAGTTATTAAAGCAAATAAATATATAAATCACAGCTCTCATTCTGTTTTCTGTAATGGACCATAAATCCCTCTGTCATCGGTTGATTCATTTGTTGGCAGCAACCTTGATCTGACTTACTCTCCCAGGAAGGATCCAGCAGTAACAAATCTATGCCGCACAGCTTGTTTAGATGAGAAGCCACCACCTTTACCATAAATATCACACACCTTTAAATGTAAAAGGACTGGAAGGTCCCGGCGACCCAGGGAGAACCACCACTGGTTGAAGGCAGATTAAAGAGCACCTTACAGTTTCCCAACAACCAGCGAAGCCACACTTCAGTGAAACTGTTCAATGGAACTGAAAACATTTAATATCCTGGTCTGCAGCAACACCAGGGATACCACTAAAACCTGCTGCAGCCTCTCAGTTTTCTATTCTCAGGTGCAAAGGGCACCTCTGCACCCTTGTCAGTGTTAAGAGCACGCATGAGTCCAGCACAAAGCCAGTTCCAAGCTTAGGAGATGTCTGACCAGTGCAGTTACCAACCACCACGCCAGGACTGTGTGTCACGCACCAGGTGCCCTGTCAGCACAGGGTAAGCTGAGACAGGCTTTGGCACAGTCCGAGAAAGAACAGGAGCTTCCTCTGCATGACACAAAAAAGAGACCGTGGCAGGATGTAATGGGGATGCAGGACAAGCTCATCCGACCCGGCTCAAATAACACCACGGGGAACAGCCTCCCCTCAGTGACCGAAATCCAGTGCGTACAACACTGCGGAACATCCCAGCTGCCCAGAGCACCGCATTCCCCTACCCTCACAGGCACACCCTCATAGAAAAGCTTTAGGCAGTGAATTCAGCTGTGGCCACCACACATTTGCAGGCTTATGTAGAACCCCAGTTCACTACTCCTAGGAAGCACCACGCAGATGAGCTATATTCATCATCCTCTCTTGCTTTGCTACTCTCAGGACCATGGTGAAGTTCTCTGCTGAAAAGAGGGTTGTGGGAATGAAGCTTTCGCATGAGCAGAGAGGAGTTAGCAGGGGGCAAGAAGGAATCAGGGCATAAGAGAAGGCATGAATGTGCAGTGGGGTATTCTGAGCATATTGGGCACTTTTAATCTAAAGGAAAGGATTCACTACACCTGGGCAGCTTGCAATAGAGACACAAAATGAAAGTACTGTATTAAAGTGAGATGGAAAAAGGGACAGAGGAAAAGGATAGGACAAGAGGAAACAGCCTCAAGTTGTGACAGGGGAAGTTTAGATTGGACACGAGGCAAAGCTTCTTCACTGGGTTGTTAAGAGCTGGCCCAGGGTGCCCAGGGAGGTGGTGGAGTCCCCATCCTGGGAGGTATTTAAAAGCCATGTAGATGCAGTGTTGAGGGACACGGCTTAGTGGCAGGATTAGCAGTGTTGGGTTAATGGTTGGGATTGATCTTAAAGGTCTTTTCCAACCAAAACAGTTCTATGAATCAACAGAAACCAAAGTCACTATGGGAAGCAATTTGTGGTGAGGAGGAATAGAATGAGGGAAAGGAGCAGGTGACAATCACAGTAAGCAAAAAAGCGTGAAGGCTTGCAAGATCCTCATCCTGGAGAGACAGCAGACTGGTAAGTGAACACGAGAATGAATAGGAGATTCTTTGCTTCCATAATCTTGATGATATGACAACTTCTTTGCAGTTGTCTAAAGCAAGAAAACTAGTAATCCTTTACTGTCCAATCTTTGTGCTGAAACATCAGCACAGACTTTAGAGCTACCTCCACTTTTTCTCATCCTCTTTTTTTCCTTCTTAAGCACCTTGGACAAACAAATGATGACCCAGAAGTGATGAGCTGGCAATGGTATTTAACCAAAAAGTCATTAAACACTGGTACACTGAACAATGGTCCTTGAAAGGAGGAGCCGTAATTGTGTTTCTCCTTTGAACAAGTCACAGCAGATAAAGATGAAAGGCCTACTACATTTTCAGGAAATTTATTACTACTTACTTAGTGCACAACTTAAGGCATTGTAAATGGCCAGAGTCAGGAAGTTTTAACATCTGTGCTCTCAAAAGCGGAGCCACTTAAAACTGCCTTTTGCACATTTAGGACTAAAATAAAGTTCACTCCACGGGCTATCAATTTATTCCGGCCAACTGCAACTTTAGAGAACACATCTCACCATGAAATGCCCGTGGATGTTCTCCTAGTTTGTGGTTCATTTACAGCTGATTATAGCACTGTTACTTCATACATCGGTGCTTCGTAATAAACAAAAGCACCCCATTTGACAGATGTCACATCACCAGCTCCTCTTTGACCTGAGCTCCTCTAACTGACCAGGTCTATGGTTCACAAGTTCTTGAGATTATTCCCCCCTAAAAATGTTAAGCTTTTTCATTAGTATGCAAGTGGAGCAGGGTACTGCTGGTGACCAGGGAGCTCCAATGCTTTGTAGCTGCTGGGGATCGGCACCAAGAGCTACTGCATGGGCGTGTGGGGTGCGATTCCTGCTCCAGAATGTTGGGGTGCCAGGAACGCTGCTGGCATGTGCCGTCTGTCCTTAGCATGGCAGGGAGATAAAGCCCAGAGAGATTTTACCTGGGGTTATAAACTGTGATGGGGATGGACCGCATGTCCCCAAGGAAAAAAGCCACCCCAGCTGACGACTCTGTGATCTAGAACAAGACATCTTGCTGTAAAATTGGAGCAAAAGACTTGACCGCCTTTTGTTAAGTGTTTTTACAGCCTTAGACAACAGGCTTTGCATAAATATGGAGGATTCCTTCTAAACTAACATATGGACTGTCCTACAAAAGCACTTCACACCACTAGAAACCTAAAGAGCACACCTGGACAATTACTTTTACATCACTGTAGGGTTTTAAAATTTCATCTTGTTTCATTTCCAGTGAAAGCCCTCCTCCCATGCCCATTCTCTATTTAATTTTAGTTGTGATCTACATGCTATTTCTAAGATGCCATAGATCTGAAAGTTAAGTGGCTCCTTACCATACAACAGCATATTGCACGTGAAAAGTAAGCCCAACAAACTTGTGAATTCCAAATGACTCAGTTGGAAATCACTGTTGAAAACAATACAGGACACCCTCACGGGTCTCTGCAGAGCCCAACACTGGAGCCACAGCAAATACACATGTATCTTATGAACATCACAAAGAGCAACTTGCAACACAAGTCTCAGGCAGCAAAGTCCCCAAACTTCTAATTTTCTTCCGTGATCCAACTGCTGCAGCCAGCTCCAGCAGAGAGAGTTTAGACTGAAATGCAAAAAGCTGTGGCAAAAGAAAACACAAAAACTGGCACCAAATTATACACTGCTAAGGCCTTTGTTCTTCAAGCCTCTTTTGGGAGCTTTCACAAATTATTCACATGGCCACCAGTCCAAAAGACAGGGGTTGGGTTATTTTCCACCATTCACCTGCCCCAAAGTCCTCTCCAAATGCAGTTTGGTAAGAGTGGTCACACACAGGCCAGCTCCATGATCGCCCAAGCTGTATCCCATCCAAAATCAGCTAGCAGCACCATTCAGGGAAACCAGGGGAAACATGGGCTTTCACTCAAACCTCTCCACAGTTTTATATCGATATGCAGCTGATGTGGGTGTGTGCACACCCAAAGCACTACTGAAGGTGAGGGTTGAAAAGTTCTCAATGAGTTTTTCTGTCTGCCAGATCATACACGAAACCTGTGTCCTCAAATAACACAGCAGACACTTGTCCTGGAACTCCATCAAGGAACTCCACATCCCCTTTATAGATCCTTTGAAGAGTGTGAAATTGGGCATGAGAAATCATGGCCCCAGAAATCACCGTTATACACATTCACTATGTCTGTGCCTTCTATGTTTAGTTTTAGCATAATCTCTAGCAACGTACAGATTTATTAATTCACAACGATCTATTATCGAAGAGCAGGAACAACTTAAAGATTTCATAGAAATGCCTTCTCCCTATGCATCCAATTCACTCTTGAGTCCATATCTCCATTCTCACTCTTCTACGGTTGGATTCAGTTCCTTTAAACACAGCTTCCAGTGATGCCCCATCATGTGCTAAGTGTTACACTGAGCAGCAGGAAGCAAAGATGTAAAAAGGAGGAGGAGGAGGAGATGCCACTTGGCTAGAAAATGAGCCAGGAATCAGATGCCAGCCAGGGAAACAAATTGACTTCTGCTGAAGAGGGGGGTTTTTATTAAAAGATTAAAAAAGCAGATTGTCTGGCTGAAAAATGAACAGGTGGTGACTCTACTTAAATTCTGTTTTGAAGCACAGCCCAGGTTCAAAAGCAAATGGAAATGGTTGCTGAACTGTAAAAACATGCACCATCATCCCCGTCACTTACACCCATCAGAGGAACAGCTCACCGCGAATCTTCGCCTCCGAGTTACACCCAGACACAGTGATGCGAGGAGGTCTGGGGTAGCAGACAGATGACTAAAAAAAATAATAATAGACAATGACAGGTTGTGGCCTGATATTAAATTTCACTGAGCTGGACTTTATGAATTCCAGTGGGCCCTAAGGAATAGCTCTTTCCAAACCGCTTTGTGCAGAGTGAGGGACGGGGGATCAGTGCCCGTGCTCTTCAAACAGGACAACACCATGGATCTGTGGTCAGATCAGCAGTGGGGGAATTTATATGTCAAAGCAATGACCTGCACGTCCAAGAGTAAGATTTAAGTGTCCTGACAAAATCATCCATTTAAAAAACAAGACTCCATGCAAACTGGACTGGCTGAAGGAGATTTTTGTCTTAAAGCATCAGTCTGATCAGTTGTGACCTAAGATGCCCAATGCTTTAGCCAACGCCCCATGGTTCGGGACCTCAGGAGACACATACAGGATGAGTAAGGGATGGCTACACGACAGACCAGCAGGCACTGAGTCCTTCTTACCACCAAGGGTCACTGTTGATTCACTCTGATGAGGAAACAGTGGGGAAAATCCTTTTGATTACAATAAGAAGATGATGACTTGGTCTGAGATGCCCCTCTAATCCCTAAGCGCCTGTCAAGGCTGGATGATGCTCTCCCAGGACACCTCCCATGGCAGAGGCACTCCTGACCGCAGCGCACAGCCACAGATCAGGGTGCAGGTTGGCTGCTGCTGCCCTTCCCTTAAAAATTCTCCTCAATCATTTACATTTCGCTCCAGAACAAAGCACGTGAGCAGGATCCTGACCTTGCACATACCCACGGACACCACCAGCAACGTGGATATACAGCCTGTCACCCTCACCCCCAAGGCAGGTATTAGCCGTTAGCAAATCTCAACCTGGAATTGCTACATTTTCATCTTTCTTTGTGCAGAACCTAACGAGCGGTCACGGGACCCTCCTTCTCTCTTGCCACAGACAAGGCCAATTCCCCCTGTTCTTTTCTTGGGAATATCCTTTGTGCTGGCTTCTGACTTTTTCCCTTTTTTTAGGGCAGTTCTCAAAACTCTGTCCACCGGGCTAATATCAGCTGATTTCACTACTCAACCTTGCATTATCTTCCTTCTCGTCCAAGGAATCGCTACCATGTCATCATCTTATTTCACAAAGAAGGAGAAGATGATTTTAACTACCAATTTACCATATCTCAGGCACTCTGAGAGAACAGCTTCAGTGCTAAGGTGACAATGCACTAATGCACGCACACGGGACTGTGGCATTACCTCAGAAGGCAGCAGCACATCTCACACACATGTAGCATTTCACCTTTCAGGTTTGGGGGATTTTTTTTTTTCTTTTTCTTTTTTTAAAAAGGAAAAACAGTGTGCAGGCAGAAACCACCCAAATGTGACTAATCTACACACTCCAGAATACTCCTGCTGCCACAGCACAGTTCTGCATCTGCCATCGCGTGCTGCAGCCTGCGGTCTATGGGCAAAAGGAGGGAAACTGGTAAGAGAACACTGTATTTGATGGGATCAGGAGAAAAAACGTATGTTGAAAGTACACAAAAGTTGCTAAGTGATCAAGGACAAGGGGACTGAAGCAGAGCTATAGAGATGGGGATGATACTGGGAAAAGACAGGCTTGGAACAAGGATAGTGTGGGAGAAGAGGTTGCTTTGGGGAAAACAGGCACATGCATAAATCCCCGTGAACATCCACCTCCTGACCAGGGTGAAGGCCTCCTGAGTCCTAGGGCGTCTCCAATGGCAACAAGCCCATGTGCAACCTGCTGGCAAAGCATCTCAAAAAGAGCACTCCGTTATGTAAAGATGAAGAATTTGCATCTTCTGCCGACGTGAAGTCACCTGTATGGACATTCAACTCCACCAGAGCACAAGTGGCTCCTCAGCTGCAGATGAAGGCAGACGGCATCAGCCTTCAGGAAAGCTGCTGCAGGAACTGGTGTGGCCTCCTGGGATTGTCAATCAAGCAGGAAGATTGGCCAGATGAATATTCAAAAGCCAATACTCAGAGGACAGCAGGTAACCAGGCCTCTTGTGCTGTAAACCTTCAGAAGGAATAGGACGGCAGCGAAGTATCTTTAACTCTTGAAATTACATTACACATAATTACATTAAATATTCCCTGCACATTTTAGCTATAACTTATATCACTCATTTGCATCTCTGTTGAATTAGGGGACAACTTCTGTGTCATGCACAAAAATCCCATATTCCCAGCTTTGGTAGGACAGCACCTTCACTTGAGATCATCCCCTACCAAAAGGTGCTGCGCGTTACTGCTGTGGCTCCAGCACATTAAGTCTCTGTCCTCCCCACATTTGTGTGCCGAGACCCTCCACGGCCATTAATGGGACTGCTCACAAGAGGAAACCAGTTCCATGAGTATGGAACATATTGAAACTTATCTGAGGGAAAAAAGAACACCAACAGATGAGTGCCTGGGAGCCAGCGTGATAAAACAATCCACAAATATAGCCCTGAAGATCATAGAGACCCACACCTGCAGTGTGAGTGCTGAAACTTCCCTCTCCAGTGAGAGACGGTTGGTGACAACCTCCTGTCCGGGAACAGGATGAGGAGCTGTGGGTCAGCAGGTCCTCCCTCCAAACTCCTGCTGTGGCATCTACTCTGCTCTGCACGCTGGCAAAACTCGGCTGGGGTTCAGAATTGCTCAGTAACAAAACAGTGGTTGGAAAGGAGTCTCTGAACCTGGCGATTCAGTATAGAGATGATAAACTTTCCTTTAGGAAATGGCAAAATAAAAAGTGAGCAAGAAAAGAGCAAAGCCTTAATTAATTTGTGTCCCTTTACTAATGGCAGTCTGTTCAGGCCATGCCAGGAGCCTCCCTGCCAGTTAATTGTACAAGAAAAACAGTACTTCTGACCCACTGACAAAGCTGTAGCTGATCTCAAGCATCATGCACCTGAGTAAAGGAAGGGAAAATATTACTGTGGTTGTTACCACAACTTGAAAGATCATAGTGAGCTGCACAGCAATGCTCTGAACCTTATGCTACTGAGGGACTGTCACCATAAAAGTTTCCGCTATAAATATTGTCTCTGCAGTAGCAGAAACAGAAGATGTTTTGTGTTCATCCTCCAAATTGAAATGAAAAAAAACACCACAAATATCAACCAGTCAGGCTATATACATGTACACAGAAACACGCACACACATAAATCTTTCATCACTTGGGAATGTTTCCAGCTCTGGATGCTGTCTCTCGAATTAACGTCGCAGTTTCTCTCTCTCCTGGTTACCCCAAAGCTCTAACAGATTGTGCAGCTCTTCTATTCACACCCACCTGGAATGAACAGAAGGGGAAGGTGCTGAGGGACAGACAGTGAGGGGCACAGCACAGTTCAGGTAATAAACCAGAAAGCAGCTGAAGCCACCTGACTCTCATAGAATCACAGAAAGCCCTGGGTTGGAAGGGACCTCCAAAAGTCATCCAGTCCAACCCCCCTGCAGTGAGCAGGGACATCAGCAACTAGATCAGGTTGCTCAGAGCCTCATCAAGCCCCTCTCACCAACTGCCCCCACTCAGCTTTAGAACAAGACTGAACTAAATTTTGCCTTCACAGTCACACGGACACAACTCATCATCTTCACTGCGAGTGGTTCACGTACACATGAGGGTGAAATTGAGCACGGATTGGTACGGAACGGCTGCACCAGCCACTCAGTGAAAATACCCGGCCGTGGAGCGTGGAAAAAACTGCTTTGGCCACTGAGATTGAGCTGCATCACCCATCCAGCCCCCTGCTGTCACCATCAGCTGGTTTGCAACTGGCTGCAGCCCACCATGAGTTAGTTCTCAAAACACAGTGGAAAACAGAAGATCAATGAAGATGTAGAGCAGGGCAGCTTCTGCCTCTGCACCAACACTCATCAGCCGAAGCGAGGAAACGCACGCCAATCATTCTGTGTAATAGAACGAGTCACCTTAACAAAGCCTTGTCACAGCATCCCTGTCTCTTGTTGTCAAAATAAACCCTGACAGCCTGAACGCCCTTTAGAGAGCTACAGAGACATCAGCTTCTGACAGCAGTGGATGCTGCTAACATTAGTTCTTCAGCTCAGTCTGGATTTCACAACACAGCTACACCACAAATGTGAGCACGTAGCAACGTCACCACCTGTTGTGGTGGGAGGGACCTTGGGCTTTCCACGGAGAGAAGGGAGGAAGGGATGAAGTCCCAGAAACGCACTTGCTTTAAGGCTCTGCAGCAGCCGGGCAATCTTCCCAATAACTGCCCATGAAAGGTGCACCCGCTTGGAAGAATGAAGGCTCAAGTCCTCACCCACCTCCCAGTGCAGACTGTTTATAACATGATGCCCTGGCGTTTATTTATTTATTTGGACTAATATGAGAGTGCCGAAACAGAAATCAGTGGAAGAGTTCTGCTTAACTTTGAGATCAAAAGGGCATTTTCTAAGGCTCGGAAAGAAACAAGCCCAAAACACAGGCAGGCACCCTTGCCTGCTTCAGTGTGAGTTTCTATCAACAATGCAGTGGTGTTCAGCAGCACTACCTCATCAGCTTGAATACAGAAAACTGCTGTTTGTCCAAAAAACAGAGCACAAATGGCATCTCTTTGCCATTTTGTTCTAGCATGTCTGCAGCTTGTCTGTCCTTCTGTAGAATGCTTCTCTGGGGTAAATCAAACTCCAAGCTCCATTCATAGAATCACTGAATGGAAAAGACCTCCAAGAGTCGTACTCTACACATCCTCTGCTAAACCATGTCCCTAAGCACTGTATCTACATGACTTACAAACATGGCCAGGGATAGTGATTCATCCACTGCTCTGGGCAGCCTGGGCCAGCCCTTGACAACCCTTTGAATGAAAAATTCTTCCTCAAATCCAACATAAACCTCCCCGGCACAACTTGAGGCTATTTCCTCTTGTCCTGTTGCTTGTTCCTTGGGAGAAGAGACCAAGCCCACCTGGCTCCAGCCTCCTGTCAGGGACTTGTTGAGAGCAAGGTCTCCCCTGAGCCTCCTTTTCTCCAGGCTGAACAACCCCA
>JANHFX010017016.1:0-10240 GCA_027560015.1 Chloroceryle amazona | reverse complement strand
GCTCCTCACCAGACCTGTGCTCTAGACCCTTCCCCAGCTCCATTGCTCTTCTCTGGCCACGCTCCAGCCCCTCAATGTCGTCTTTTTTTTTTTTTTACTGAGGAGCCCAAAACTGGACACAGCACTCAAGGTGCACAAAGTTCAGTTCATGGATCTTCCACAAAGACTTATGCATGACATGAGCCACTTTGACATGTGAATCACATCTGCTTTAGGACCAAGATACTATTGCTTATATCCTTAATGCATCTCCAGGTGATTAAGATACAGAAATTCAGAAAAGCCTCTTATTGAAATCTCTGTGAGAAACAATCATTCATCCAGGGCCCTATGATGCAGGCACGTATTATTCCAAAATAAACAGCTCACCAAATCTGCTCATGCAGGCCTTGCATCAGCTGTTGGGAACGGCTAACTCTAAGCCATTTAAAAGGTAAAATGGCCCTAAACAAGAGTAATCTGAGAGTAAAATCTGCTGCTTGCTAAACCCAAGCCCACATCCCCAGCAGAGTGGTTGGGGTTACTTGAGGCAATGCCTGTGCACACCAAGGCGGGTGTCTGTGCTCACCGAGGGCCTGTCAGAGAAATGTACTGCCAGTTATCTCCCGAGGCACATTCTGATTCACAGAGCTACAAAGCAAAAGTGAGCAGCCAATGCCCAGAAGATCTGTGAAGAAGAGAGACGATGCTAAGTCCAGATGGACCCGGAAGAGCGATGTAAATGCATCACAAGCACCAAGATTTATATTAATGCCTGGAGCTGACAAGGTCTCTCTCCTTATTTAATTGCCCACTCATGACTTAGTTAAGGGAGCCCTCGTGGGACCATGAGGTAAAGACAAGTGGCTCTGTCTGGCCTCAGCACTGCATGCAATACAACATTAATAAAACCACGAATCTCCCAAACACAGGTCACTATATTATCAAGCATTTGCTGACAGCTAAAATAATTCAATTTAGGGCAGAAATACACCTTGCAATGCACAGACTGGTCTCTGCACGTTAATCTGGAGATGATCTTGCAAGGAAACTTGGTGCTGAAGCCTCCTCCTCTGCTCGCCTGATGAATGCAATCTTGTGCTACTGACATTTGTTTAAAATGCTGCCGTGAAGATCCCTCCCAAACTTACAGCTACAATCACAGTAACTCCTAGGGCCCTCTCCACCTGCTCTGTTTCTTGTTTGAATGCTGAGGGTCCTTCCCGGCTTCTCAACACACTTCTCTATCACACAATGATCCTTCAAGTTCCACTGTGCCAAAATCAGTCTGTATCATTCATCCTGTTTTTCAGGAATCAGTTTTGCCTTCTCTCCCGCAGCAGTGTCCGTACATAGCAATAGCAGATAAAAATCCTCATGGCCTCCTCCTGGCATCAGATGTCTCAGCATTCAGAAAGGCAAAAAGTTAACCACAAGGAGCAAAGAATGTCAGCAGAAGTGCAGGACAGCACATTGTGTTGACTGTCAGCAGAGCTACAGCTAGAGCCAGACTGAGAGAGACATCTCTGAAACATTTATCAGTGTGGCTATTGAGTTCTTCAGGACTGGTGTGTTCTACAAATCCACATCTGTGCAGCTGCTCTGGTTTGTTTTTCATAGAAAACTGGGAAGGGACTTTTTACACGGGCTTGTCATTATAGGACAAGGGGTGATGGCTTCAAGAGGAGGGATTCAGATTAGAAATTAGGAAGAAGTTCTTCACTCTGAGGGTGGTGAGACACTAGACCAGGTTGCCCAGGGAAGCTGTGGATGCTCCATCACTGGATGTGTTCAGGACTTGGTTGGAAGGCACTTTGAGAAACCCAGTCTAGTGGGAGGTGCCCCTGCCCATGGCAGGGGGGTTGGAACTAGGTGTTCTTTAAGGTCCCTTCCAACCCAAACCACTCTATGATTTTATGAATGATTGCCCCTGACTTGACCACAAGCTCTTTAGGGCAAGGTCTCCTGGATAATAAGCCCTTATATAATACATTACTGATGTCCACATGGGCTTCTAGGCACAACTGTGATACAAATCCTAAATGACAGTGGTAAGACAACTGCTGGCATGAGCTTAAGAGCCAAGCTGAGCCCTTTAGAAAAGTCTGGCCTCAGTGATAAATTTAAGTTTTTAAATAACCCACAATCCCACAGCACTCAAGTGACTCATCTACACCAATTAATTTATTCTTACAACACCTAGTCGAGACAGCGAAATTTAAGCTCCCTCACTTAATGACTCCAGGATACTGAAGGATGAGCAAGGAGAGGAGCTGGATATAAGATCTGAAGCCTTTAATCTTAACCACAAGATTGTATTTTCTCCCCGTTGGAACTACAGCCTGACTCCTGATCTCAAGTCACCCAACATCATACTTAACACACTCTCCTAGTAATTAACCGGTACGAACAAGCTGCCTCCGAGGAGCAACATCCCTTATGAAACAAGGTCAAAGAAAGTTGGAGTAAGCAGGGGTTCCCCTCTGCAATCCAAAAGGGATAATGCATTTAAAATGCGTGCCACTTCAAGTGGAGGGGTGTGAGCAAAAACTTCAGACACACAGCATACATGTAACACTGGGAGAGAGGGAAGGAGGAAGGAAGGAGACATAGGATCTGAAATATTTATTTTCATCTTTAAACCGTTATTAACTCTGTTCCTGACACTGCAAAAAATAGAAATGAACCTCTTAATTTATCCTCACAGCACAGCATTAAATCGAAAAGTTTTAGCTCTGCTTTACAGATGAAAAATTGACATATATTGACTTAACTAAACATGAAAGAGTGAAACATCCAGCAAATCAAACAGCCCATCTGGCTGAGTACTTTCTGAAGCTGTATAACAAGATGAAAAAGCAAATAACCACTGAAATGACACACTGGGGAAATGCCTCTCTCAGAACAGCCGGGAGCTCCGTGCAGAGGGTGGGCAGCCTGGACCCTCAGCCCCCCGAGAGCTGGGTCCAGTCGCCACTTTCCCACAGACCTCACCAGAGCCTACCATCTTTATAGTCCTATTTCTGAAGGGAGGATAAAGATGTTTCATGTCTGCCTTGCCCATCTAACGTTAAATTGTTCAACATCACTTAGAGCATGTTAGAAGGGAGAACAACGAGATCCTGAATGAGGCCATCAAGTTGCATCACAGCAAGTGTGATAATGCCTGCAAGTCAAAGTGACAGTAGAATCACCCGGTTCTCACCACTGCGTGGGTGCATAATTACAGTTTACAGTGACTTTGTACAGCCCAGGTGTTTGCCCAAACACCTTTAGGTTCATTACAAGCACTGCATTGAGACAGCCTTGCCTGCACTCCCACTAAGACCACGCGTGCCGCTATGAAATGCTACAGCACTGTTCAAAAAGAAACTGGCATTAGCAGAGAGCAAACGTGGATAATATGGGAGATGTCATAACTACTGGGCATCTTGCAACTACTCTAGATAACCGTGCTGCTAATGGTAAGATACAGCAACTGTATTTAACTGGCTGAACGCTATTTAGAAATATATTTCTAACAGCTTTCCAAACTTTTGGGGCCTGACTCTTTTCAGTGGTCCAGCAACAGGACGAGGGGCAAAAGGCACAAACTGGAACCCAGGAGGTTCCATCTGAGCTGGAGGAAAAGCTTCTTTGCTATGAGGGTGTCAGAGCCTGACCCATGCTGCCCAGAGAGGTTGTGGAGTCTCCTTCTCTGGAGAGATTCCAAACCCGCCTGGACATGGCGATCCTGGGCCCCCTGCTCTGGGTGACCCTCCTGGAGCTGGGGGGTGGGATGAGACAATCTCCAGAGGTCCTTTCCAACCCCCACCATGCTGGGGTTCTGTGAAACAAGTCTGAAGAAACACAGTGAAGTCATCCATTATAAGCAGAGTCTTCAGAGAGCAGAGTTAGAAATCAGAAATCATGAGTATTTACACAAACCTTCGTAATTCTCTGTGACTGTGTAAGAGGCAACAGCAACTGCCCGGTCGGTGTATGTATACATGGCACGGTGTAACACCACTGCCAGCACAGAATATATGCACTTACATGAGAAACAGCAGGGAAAAAACAAATCCACTAATCCTCTCCAGCATATACGAAGCACCTACGAAGCTGCTCTGGGTTATTTTTTATAGAAAGCTGGGGAGGGACTTTTTACAAGGGCTTGTCATTGTGAGGGTGAAGAACCAGAACAGATTGCCCAGGGAAGCTGTGGATGCTCCACCACTGGATGCATTCAAGACCAGATTGGATGGGGCTTTGAGCAACCTGGTCCAGTGGGAGGTGTCCCTGCCCATGGCAGGGAGTTGCAACCAGATGATCTTTAAAGCCCCTTTCAACCCAAACGATTCCATGATTCTATAAATACCTGAATATATTCTTAGATAAATACCTACAGAGTACAGGAAAGGAATTGTGGGAATCATCTAACATGAGACCTTGAACGCTGGAATTCACTGTGCTTATCACCGTGTCTGTGTGATTCAAACAGGGCAGCGCAAACTCATTAATCACTTTTTCAACAACTTTGCCTCACTAACCCTTAGTGCACAGAACTAATCACTTCTCCTCAGTATATGAGCTGAAGTCATAGAAAATACATATTTATATACATTATTAATTAATCCCTTCTTGACATCTACTGTACCTGAAACATCTGGCATTTTTCTCTCTTAATCAAACACAGTTCCCACAGGCCTGGCACTTTAAACACAGTTATTTCAAATCACTGCAATTGTCCACACCAAATCATGCTTTCTGCCTTTCAACGGCTGCAAATATAATTACAAGAGACAATCCATCAATTACCAACCCCTGAACGTGTCTATTGGGACACAGCAGCTCAGGGAGGACATCCATTCCTCTGCTCCTTGCCATCTTCTGCATACTTAGCCTGGTCTGCAGGACCGTTACAGAAGAGGACAGAACCCTGCTTGAAAGCCACCAGGAGATACGAAGTCATCCGACTGATGCAGCTCTCAGTGGGCAGCATGCATACAGGCTAAGTAAGAAGGGTCTTCTCCTGACTCTTCCTGGTCAGGAAACAGAGATCCCATGCTTTAAGAACAGCTGTTTTATTTTAGTCTCTGTTACCAAAGATCAAGGACTATGGGAAGAAGGATGAACCTTTTCTTTCTTCCCCCCACAAGAAAGGCTTCCTATAGGCCTGGCAACTGCTACCATGGTCCACAAGAAAATGTAGCATATATATCTTTTTATGCAATTCCAGTCCTGTGTTTCAAGCAAACCTCAGCCTCTGAACTAGGCTAATCCACTGTTTTTTCCAGCCCAAGGTACAAAGCAAGAAAGGCAAAGGCGTGTTGAGAAATGCTGAGGAACATTCTGGTGCCCAAAGGGCTGTAAGGAGAGAGCTCTGTATTTCAAATTGGACTGGGGCTTGCAGGGCTACACAGGAACTTGAACCCCAAGATACTCTGGCATAGGAGCGGTGGCTCTCCATGCCACCAGCAAAGCAATGGGAAGCCAGCAGGAGAGAAAGCAGGGCTGGGAGCTACCCCGTGTGCAAGTAAGTCACGCTAGAACCAAAGGCAGCTGCTGTCCCAGAGCAGAGAGGTTAGGAGCTGTACGGCACGGGCGCTGCGCCCACCGGTGCCGCGGAGCAGCAGACTCCTGCGTCTGCACGATGGCGATAGCCAGGGTCTGTGGCAGAAGCAGGAGTGCTCTTTACCCCTCGCTTTCAGAGACGCAAAGTCCTCCCACACAGGGCTTCCTAAAGCTCCATCTGCGGGACCCTGGCGCAGACCTTTCCATTACACACAACAAAAAGTGTTTGCTCACCTCTGACACCGAAATGAGTTCTGCTTCTGAAACAGCTGTCCTGCACCATTTGTCACTTAAGAGCAAGCCCTGAATAAATGGGGAGGACGATGACCTGTGGCGGAGAGAAACGTTGCTAAGACACACGGCATAATTGCATCTGTCAAAAACCTGTTCGTGCTCCCTACACCTGATGAATCATCAGCACACGCTTTCTGACTACCAGGCTGAGCTCTCTCAGGACGACAGAAGTCTCAGAACTCAGCCACCTAGAAATGTTTAAATAAATGTCTATAAATAACAACAAATGTACTATATGGGCCTTCACAAAGGTATCTTGGACAAATTCCTTATCACAGCACTAAAACCATGGTGTTGACAGTTTTCCTGCGGTTCACAGGAGGATTCCTCTTCCCCCCCTTCAAATTTGTATTGTATCACCTGAAATGGTTACCACAGCCCCCCTCCTCAGTGACATTTCAGCTGGAAGATGAGCAAATTTTATGGGCTTATATTTATTTTGTACAGGCTCAGTTAATACCTACAGTACGGGAATGGTGATTTCATCTGCAAGGTTAGGAACATACAACATACCATCTCTGAAATAAACTACACTCAGGGACTTCATGATGATCTTCCTTGCAGAAAAAAAAAAGCCAACTTAATGTTTTTAAAATATGGCAAATAACGAAACTTGTAAGGGTGTCACAATGGAGTTTTGCAAACCTAGAGCTCAGAAGAAGGAAAACCAGACATGACTAAGTGTTTTAGTCAGAATTAGAGATACGCTCATCACAGCAGAACTCCAGATTACATCTCCAGGATTGATTTAGTTTCCCAGGTACACCTTTGTAAGCAGGGTGTCGCAAAAGCAGTCCACCAGAAAACATTCAAGTAGCAGAGACTTCTGTTAAGATTCATTTTAAATTTCTTCCAGTTCTCCCATCATTTTCCTTTCTCTCCTCAATCTCAGCAAGGTTTACCTGTAGTCTTCAGAGTCCACATCAATATGCAGACCTGGGCTATGCCACCCCCAAATCTCTAACGTGCTCCCAAACATCCCACCTAAGCCTAAAAGCAGGTTCTGGCTACAGGTTTCCAGGCGTTTCTGCAAAAGGCAATTACATTTCCATGAAGGTGAAGGAGTCTTTTACGTTCCACTTGAAATACTTCACAATGTGCAGCAATTATTCAATTCTTTTCAACCAGATCCTGGTCAAGCTACACTTTATTGCTGATCTGACTGCTCTCAAGTATCCTGCTTCTGCAATAAGCCATTTCGTGCAGCACATTGATATGGTTTACATGCTAAATAAGGCTCTAACCTGTATTTTAAAAGCACCTTTACACTCTTGATTGGGGAAAAATATTTTTCTTAAGAATCAACAATCAGTTCTGCTGTTTTACTGATAAAAAAAAAATCTGTTTGAGGAAGAAGGGAATTTACAACCATAGCTGCTCCTCTCGTAAGACTCTTCAGTTCTTCTGGAGAAAGGAACTTGCTCTCTCCTTTACTGACAAGTGTCTCAAACTCATTACAGAAGGTAGGACAACTTTGCTCCAGAAGCTGTAATAGCAGTGACTGCACACATGGGAAGACCTCCAGAGTTAATGTTAAAATCCTGCTCGAAGAACTCTGCTTTGGCTCACTGCGTGTGACACAAGAAAGTCATTTGACTCTTCTGTGTACCAGTCTCTAAATCAGGAGATACTGATGTTTACCTCCTAAGAAAGTCAAAAGCTTGTTAAGCATTTAAAAATTGTTGGATGGCAGATGCTAAGTATTTTTAGTAGGATTTCACACCAGCAAGATTTTAATTACTGCAGCTCCTCATTTGCTAGATTCCCTGATGAACTGATAGGCAGACTCTCATTTATTCACAGTTGAATACCCAAAATGTCAACTAGGGTTGAGACAGCACTGTACACAACTTCAACCCTGAAGTGTGCTACACCACTGGGTTTTTCGCAGAGACACACACACAGACAGCAGATAATCTCTGCTTCTCTGGGCAAGAGCAAGGAGAGTGACCCCAGATGAGATTGAACACCGTGGGGTACAAGACCAAATTATATCATGGTGATCGCAACGCCTTGAGCTAAGCTACTTACGTGGGTCTTATGGCTCATGCTATAACCTTTGGAACAGCAGAATGCCTTAGGTGTGTCAGTCAAGGAGATACAGGCTCATTCTACCGAGAGTTTAACTACAGCACATGACGATGCACTTCCATGTGACTAATCCTGCAGCACTGCCCCAGCAAACTGAAAAACATCCCATACACTGGACAAGCTGCTAAAACCTCCCTCAATGCTACTGCAGCTTCCCAGGCTCGCTACCAAGTCATCTAGATGCTGCCTCTGCATGGACCTTGCTTGGAAAACTTAACCACTCCCCAGACTTCTCTTCAAAGTGATCTTTAATCACTCAACTTACTTAAACAGCTTCATTTCTGATTACTCTCAGCCGTAGTTGCTCAGTTTAGGATGCACTTTATTCTTCAGGTTACAGTGACACAAGAAGTCTTTCACTTCAGCTCAAGGTCTGATTGTGGTAGAATCAAAGTCTGTGCCACTGTTAAAATGAAGAGTCGGTGATTGAGCTGAAGGACTCCTCCTGGTCAGATTACACCAGTGTGACACCCTTCTGAAGGTCTGGTCCAGGCAGCAGCGGGCAGGCTGGGGTAAAGCTTTGCAGGCATTCTAACTCATCAATCCCTGCCTCAGACTTTCTGTCACAGAGGACATGATGTAAGCACCTACGTCGTCACCGTCTGGCACCTCTGATTGTCTCATAAAATGGCTTGGATCAAGGAAGCCATCAAATTTGCTAATAAAGATTCTGAGCTCTGGAGCATAAACCATGGAAATGGTCATTTTGTGTGCAATGATTTTCTCCAGGCTAAGCTGCTCCAGCCTCAGGAACTTGTTTCCCACGTGTTGGATACATTTAGCATTCTTCCTTTTCCTCCAAAGCTTCCCCAGGTGACAAGAGCAGCAAACCTCACCATGTGCTACCTGCTGACCTTAGGGAAAACCCTCCCTGCCAAGGCAGCAGCTACCAAAGGCTTTCACTGATGCTGCTTGTGCAGGATTACTAAACCACTTCCTGAACAATACCCTTAATGAGGAATGGTGAGACTTAATTAAAGCGTAAAACAGTTAAAAGGCAATCAAGAGCAATAAAGAAGTTTCCGATCATTTTCCCATACATTTGAAATGGAAGGTAAGGGGGAGGGGGCTGCCCAATCTCCGCGGTTTTCAAAAGGCTTTTAGAAAATGAAAGAATTGAGAAAATATTAAACAAAGATGTGTAATAAAGGTTTCAACAAAGCAATCAAATTATGGAGTGATATAACAGAGATAAAAAGGTAGACGCTTCTCATGCAAATAACACTCCCCACCTCACATATCTGGGTATAGAAAGGTCACATGTAAGTCCTGGGACACAAATGCAGAGGCCCTGCCCATGGGTTTCAAACAGTCCTTAGGTCCCTTGACGCTCATTTTGATGGCTTGGGCTCACAGCATTTCCAAAACATAATTATTTCAAAGGAACTGGGTAGCTGGAGAAGGAAACATCCTCTAACCTTGAAGAAATACATTGAGAGCAATTCTGTTTGAGCTGATTTTCTTTCCTCCTTTTCAGGAGGAGAAGAGAAAAGGGATTGAAAAATACTTTCTATTATATTTTAGAGCAATAACTCAGCACAAGACATTTGCTGTTACAATGAACAAGCCAAAGCCAAATCCTTTTGGTTTCACTACATTAAAAAGGGAATTTCATTGAAAATAAAATCCTTTTCTCTACCTCCTGAAAAATGGGAGGGGTTTGGGTTGGGTTTGGGGGTGGTTGGTTTTTTAGTTTGGTTTGGGGAGCTGTTTTGTTTTTTAACACAGCTTCACCTACTACTTAAGCACTGGGAGACTGGAAACAGCAACTGATTTGTAGGACCAAGTGTATGCCAGACCTTTCCAGCCACGTGGCCTGGGCTGCTTGGCTCCGTAATCCACCCTTGCTCCACGAGCGCAGGTGGCAGCGCGTGCTACGGTACTAACACGGTGAGCTGCGAGAGGGGGTGAAGGACACCCTAACTGCCTCGTGTATTGACTGCTGCCTCAAACAACACACGTTCACTGAAGCCAAAGCATAGGGAGACAGGAATGGCTTTTCCTTGTGAGCCTGCCAAGCAGGCAACTCCTCGTCCATCTTCCCCTTCCAAAGGGCAGGGGGAGCCAATAGTGCCCGTGCTGCTGGTACCGCTCCCTGACAGCGGTGACCTGCTATTAGCCAGGTCCAGGCTCCTACCTCTTCATGGACTGGGACAGGCCAAATACAAGTCTGGCAGAAGAGAAAAATCGTGAGACAGGCTTGCCACCCATCAAAATAAAGAAGGGCAAAAGAATTCTACTAAAATAAAGAGAAATTAGAAGCCTGAATTGTGACATATTTGTGTCTCCTTGTGATTTACTCTGACTGCAAACTCTTCAAGAC
>JANHFX010017015.1:27811-62717 GCA_027560015.1 Chloroceryle amazona | reverse complement strand
CCCGCGCCTCCCGCCGGCACGGCACGGCGCGGCGCGGCCGCCCGAGGACGAGCTGCGGCAGGGTCTCCGGCGCCGTCCTCTCCGGTTAAGTTTATTGCCTCTTGCGAGACTGGCAGGAGCGGCGGGGCTCGGCGGGAGCCGCTGCCGTGTGGCCTTTTGAATCGCCCGTGGGCATCGGCACCCCCAGCTCAGGCAAGGCGGCGGGACGGGAGCGCGGAGGCGCGCGGGGACGGGCGCGCCTCTCCCGCCGCGGCGGCCGGTTCCCTGCGTTGGTACGAGCGCCGGGTGTTGCGGCGCCCAAAATGAGGCGTCCCCGTCAAGGCGGGAGCGGCGGCGCAGGCCCGCGGAACGAGGGCTGGGGAGGAGGAACGGCCAGGAAGGGTGAGGGGTTTGACTGTCGGAGAGCTCCGAGTCCTCTTCGCGGGGGTGTGGGGTTGGTGCTGCCGCCGACGCCGGGGAGCTCCGCCGCCCCGGCACGGCCATCCTTGCGAGACCCTTGGTCCGGGGGGTGGGAGCGGATCGAGCCCCTGGCTCCGTTTCGGTAGCAAATCCTTGAGCACCTCAGTCTCTGCCAGGTGTTAAAACGGCTGCCTGTGACAAGGGGCAACTTTCTCTCACTGGGTTTCGCTGTCTTTACCCTCTCAACTGAGGATGTTAACTTTGGGTGCAGTGTTTCTTATTCCCTCGAGCTGCTGTTTAATTTGCCTAAATGTATTATTACGTTTGATATTTCTCCTATTATGTTTCTCTGAAAGAGCAAAGATTGTCTTGCAATGACTCAGAGAAGCAGAGCCATCATGTTTGCATGAATTTCTTTATAGTTAGATATAACTAACTCAGAGGTCTGATTTGGGAATTTATTAAAAAAAAAAAATTTTTAGAAAAGTTCAGTTACACAGAAGTAGGGTGTTGGTTTTTTTTTTGTCACATTGCCTTTCCTTGGCATACATGTTTGTGACATGATGACTTTGTGAATGGTAAGATGCGATAATCTGTTGTTTCACTATGGTATCTTGTTACAGATTGTTGCATATTTTGCAATCAATTTGGAAAAGTTTTCAGGAACAAGTTGTTGTGTGTCTGTGCAGTGCTAGGTTGTAATTTTTTTCTTTGTTTTTTTTAAACATGTCTAATAACAGTAAATGGAAACTGTGGCTTAGATCTAAAAAAAGTTCATGACATTTTTTAGAAACCTTCTTCTCTATTGCAGGTTAAATCAGCCGTTGTTCGTGAGAGTCCTTGGTTGTGCAGCTTTGTCAGAATTGACTGCACGTGTTTAGATATTCACCTTCAGATCGTCTGTCGAACATGGCCCTGCTGAAGGGCAGTGCCCCCTGAAAAAAACAGTCCTCAAACACAACCTCAGTTGTCACAGACTACTGAGAGTGGTACCACAGAAACTATGTAAGCTGGTTTTGTGCATGGAGTAAACATGATGAAAACGGAGTCTTCAGGAGAAAGATCAACCCTTCGAAGTGCCTCTCCTCACAGGAATGCTTACAGGACTGAGTTCCAGGCGCTGAAAAGCACCTTTGACAAACCGAAATCAGATGGAGACCAGAAAGCGAAAGAGGAAGGAGAAGCCTCACAGAGCAGGGGAAGGAAATATGGCTCAAATGTCAATAGGATTAAGAATTTATTTATGCAGATGGGCATGGAGCCCACTGAAAGTGCTGGAGTTACCCCTAAAACCAGGGGGAAGGGTGGCCCTCCATCACCTCAAAGACGAATTAGGCCCAAAGAATTTGTGGAAAAAGCAGATGGTTCAATTGTAAAGTTGGAATCATCCGTCTCAGAAAGGATTAGTAGATTTGATACTATGCATGATGGTCCTTCCTATTCCAAGTTTACTGAAACTCGGAAGATGTTTGAGCGAAACGCTCATGAAACAGGACGTTCCAGTCGCTATTCCCCAAAGAAAGAGAAAGGCCTTTCCAATGAACTTCCAGATGACTGGTGCAGCTCTAAGTCTCACAGAGGCAGCACTGATTCGCTGGACAGTCTTAGCCCAAGGACAGAGACCATCTCTCCAACTGTGAGTCAGCTCAGTGCAGTTTTTGAAAACACTGACTCACACAATGTAATCATAGTAGAAAAGTCGGAAAACAATGAAGAATACTCTGTAACTGGTCACTATCCACTAAACCTCTCATCTACTGTCACAAACATCTCGTCCCCGGTTGCAAACCTTGAGGGTTTCAGCCCTTTAAAAGAAGCCAGCACGTGGTCTCCCCCCGCCAAACAGAGCCCAGGTGTGGTATCTGGTGAGAACTCTCAGCAGAATAGCACGTCGTCAACACTGAGGCAGAAGATGTCCACAGGCACTTCGGCAGGCTCGAAAACAACAGAGGAGAGAAAGAAGAGTATAGAGGCATGTGTGGATTCTGCTGAGAGCTCTGCAGCAGGTCAACAGGATTTGGTCAATGTTCCTGACAGTGAAAGATATGTGGAGAGCTGTGCTAGGAGTAAATCAAAACCAGAGATGGAAGTTGTGTTACAACAAAAGGAACGGTCAGAACATGCAGAGGATAACTTTGATAGACCCGAAGCTGCAGAGTTACCACAAAATGTAGCTTCAGGTGATGATTTTGCCACAGATGCTGTTTCAGATGCTACTGAGTCCCGTTATGATGAGGCAAGTGAAAAAGAAGCGCATGAAGATGCAAATAATTTTCAGAGTTCCCATGTGTACATGCACTCTGACTACAATGTATATCGGGTACGATCGAGATGTAATTCCGACTGGGGAGAGACAGGTACAGAACCGGATGATCAGGATGACAGTGATGAAAACTGTTATGAACCTGATATGGAATATTCTGAAATTAATGGATTGCCAGATGAAGATGAAATCCCAGCCAACAGAAAAATACAGTTTAGCCGTGCTCCAATTAAGGTAAAGTTACCCAAGTTCTTTTTCTGCAGCTTAGTTCATTTGAATGCAGCTTTATCTGGAGTAGATTTTTACTTCTGATCTTGGCTCTGAAAAGATGGAGGGTGTCTTTTGATACACATTTTTATTACAGCCAGCGAGCATAATCTTAAATGAGGTAAAGAAGCTGAGCTCTGATGAGCGGAGTCACGCAGTGACTGACTAGGCCAGCAGAAATTGAGAATGACAGCTGGGTTTGTGAGTTTTGAGAATTCTAAGATGCATGTTTTGACTTACATGACTGAGCTGTAATCCCATGGTGAAATGTAAAAGTGGGTATTTGGTGGCCTTTGTGCTGCTTGTTTTTGTTATTGTTTTTTTAGTGGGTTGTTTTGTGTTTTTTTTTTTTTTTTCATTTGAAATCAGAGCTTCTTTAGGTTGCATGGCTTTTCTTCAGCTCTCACCAGATAGTTCTTCAAGTCCCTATATTTAAACACTGTCATGAAATACAGTGTGATTCTGGTTCTCTAGTAGAGGACGGTTAATATTCTGCAGCTGAATTAGTGTTGTCTTTCCTAGTAGCACTCTCACTTCTTTAAAAGTTCAAAACTTTAATGCATGTATATCTCAGTGCTACAGAAAGGCAGAAGTCAGTTGATTGAAATACCTAATGAAGGGTGAATTTCTTGCAGAGCTTTTTTGGTTTGTTTGCAAGTACCTTGAAATTACAGCTAAGAATGTTATTTCAAGTACTTTCAGTTCAGGAAGGAATAACTAGTTGTGTTTTGTTGTGCCAGCTTTTCACTTCTGAGACTCTGGGTTAAGTATAAAAGTATTTTACTTCCAAGTTGTTTTTACTGCATGTGGTCTCAAATAGACAATTCAAAAACATAGTTGTTTGCCTAGAAACGGCTTTTAAAACAGCCATATATCATGGAGTACCTGAAATCTGAATATTTAAAAAATAAAAGTATGTAATTGGAGTTGACTGTTTTTTCATTGTTTGAGTTTAATAATGAAAATTACTACATCAGTGAAGTTTAGCTATTAAACTAGAATTAATGTGATTTACAAAATCTGCATTTACACCTCCTGTGCCTTAAGACAGGATAAGGTATATATTTGTATTAAGAAATTTTCATCTGAATGAAGCAACCAGGTTTTCATATCTGTTTTTTGGGGGGGGCGCAGAGAGAGGGGAATGGCCTTGTGTTCTTTATTTGAAAAGGCCATTTTTTACACTGAGACAAAACATTCCAAGATAAAATAATGGATTTTCTTTTCTTTCCCTTCTTTCCCTTTCTCTCCACCACCTTCCCCCTCAGGCTGTACTGACAGACAAGGTGGTGTTCTCTGTTCTGAAAGATCTATTAATTATATTTAGAGGTTTGTTTTATCATCTTTATGATGATTTGAACAGGTGAGAATCCAGAAGGTGACTCCACCGATTTTAATCCTGAGATGGTTGGATTTTTCTGTTGTTTCTGCTTTGAAAGAGCTAACACTGACATCCTTACTTCAGTGTATTGCTGTTGTCCTTCTGAATCATGCTGTTATGCCAAGTGCTGTAGGAGTATTCTATCAATTTAGTTGTAAATTTTTTTCTTTTCTTCTCAAGTTTTTCACGCTGTGTTCATTTCAGATTGCATATTATCAATTAATAATAACAGTCCATCAGGAGAATGTACTAAAAGTCGTTTGTGTAAATAACAAGAGTACATTTGTCATGGTTTTAAGCATAAAGTGCTCCTAACAAGCTTAACCAAATAAAATAATTGCTGCTTTAATTATCTTAGCATCTTTATTGTAGATGTGAAGAAAGCAGAATAAAAGCTTCATTTAAAGAGAAGAGCGTAGGAGGGATTGGGAGGTTTGGGAGATCCCCTGCTTTTTGTCCCCAGTGCCTCCAGTGCGCACAATCTGTTAGTCATGTGGGGAAACAGAAGTGAGACCATGTGGAAGGCTTGTGCTAGAAGAAAGAAGTGCAGCAAAAGTTGTGGAAAATTAAAAGCTGTTTCTCAGGCCTTCCTTCCTTTTCTCTGCCATGCTTGGTACTTCCCTCAGCAGGGTCAAGCAGTATAAGCTAAGTCCGGACAGGCTGCCAGTGGTATCAGGTCACACCACCACCATGAGCAGGATCCTGGGAAGAGCAGCTGGAGAAGCCCCCAGTGGGTCCTCAAAGGCTTAAGGTCTGCCCTCTCCCCCCCACCAACTCTGCCAGTTGGACATGCTGCTAGGAGGTTGTGAACTGGCTCTGGCAAGAGTCTTCTGCCCAGTGGATAGGTATCAATGAGCAGTGCACAGGGCAAGGGGTACTTGTGTCCCTTCACACAGTGCACAGGGATGAATGTACCTGATGGCTCCCTGTACTCATCTGTTATGTGGGGATGATGCTTGTTAGCTGAATAGACAGCAGCTATTTAAGATTTTTTTCTGTTCTAGGCAATTCTGTGTGTTAGTGGGCATAACTGGTTTCATTAGTACTCTCCTGAAGGTCATACATAGTGTAACTGAGAGAGAGGAAAATACAAAGCAATGCACGAATATTTCCTGAACTGTTGAAAACTGATTTTTTGTTACTAAAATGAAGCAATTAGTACTGAACTACTCTGCTAGATAGTAGTGTGAAAAGTCCAACCCAAACTCTAGAAGTTTAGCCCTGATTTCATGGTATCATACCTCCCCTTTCCTCCTATGGATGAGCTCTGAAATAACAAAATTGGCATTTCAGTGTGTAACCTGTGAAATGAGTGGGTACTTACTGCCATAAAGTTGTTACTTGAAGGTCTCAACAGGTTTAGATAAACATATTTGAACTATTTTTTCAAGGGTTTTTTCAGGTAGATGTGTAAGAGTCAATGAGAAGAGTGCTGAGACTGAAATCTATTTGCTCTTCAGTTACCTCCAAGGGGAGTCCTTTTTGTCCCTTTAGGGGAAATGCTCTGGGTTTAGAGAAGTAATGAAGTATAGGGAGAAGGATGAATAAATAAAATCTTACTCATCAAACTGATAAAGATTTATTTCCGCTCATCTTCCAAGCAGGAAGAGGACCCACTTATTGAGAAACTCACTATAAAGAGACGGACTCAAGTCAATGGATGCAGGAAATTCTGCTCCATTACAGTCTGTAATTGCAGTATCACAGATCCCATGCTCCATGGGCCATTTACTCTGCTCTAGGATATGTTTGCTAATCTCATCTCTGTTGGAAGTCCCTTTAGAAGTATGTGGCTGCCAAGGGGCCACTGCAGGCTTGGAGAGTTCCTAGGTATTTCGAGTGTGGCATCGCTAATGTGAACAGTTGTGTGTGGCTGTGGGAGCTTAAATCAGCTTGGTGCCATTGAGTAACAAATAGCCGAAAGGGGCCCAGGAGTTGGTGCTGCTAGTGGCAGGGGGCATGAGCGTGCTGCTGGAGAAGGGATGTGCACATTGGTATAGCAGTTGATATTAGCGTTTATAGTTTGATATAGAGGCCTTCATCTGCACTGGTCCGTTCTTGAGGAGTTCTGTTTCTGCTGAGGGATAGAACTCAAGCTCTCCAAGGAAAGTGTAAGAGGTGAAAGAGTTAGGTAAATGTGTTGAGAGAAAAAAAATACCCTGGTTGTGCCAGGATACTTTTCTACACACACAAAAAAATCATAAACTCTGGCCTTTTGCTGATTTTCACAGGGTCTCCTGAGGGTTGGGTTATGCCACTTCCCAAGCACTGCAGGCTAATTGGACAGGCTTTGCTACTAGTGCAGAATTCATTAGCTTATGGCTTTCCACACTCTAGCAAAATGGAAATGTATTGATTGTCCAAATTGTAGTCCTTTTTGAGCCATGCTTCCTCCATCCTGGATAGAATTAGGATGGAAGAGTAATGTTCACCTCTTCTCCTCTCTCCAAGTCCATAATCTCTGGTATCTTGATAGTTGATGGCAGCATCTTCAGTTAGTGCCACGTTTCTGGCACCAGGTACACAGTAAACCATTTAAAGCTGTTAGCAGGGAATGGTGTCTCCTACTGAGCCTCCTTTTGCAACCTTCTGCTCTGCTCTGCTGACTTGGTCCTGCCTGGGGTTATGGGGTTGGAGAGGATTGAGTGGTTTGTGCTCCCACTGCGTGGCAGACAGCAGGTCTGGTGTAACAAGGGGTTTTAGCCCAAACAGCTGCTGCACTTTTCAGGGTTCCATAAAGCTTCCTTAGGGTGCAGTGGTGGTGAAGGGACCTCTCTGCAATCCTCTTGTTTTGTGGTAAGTGGGAGAGAGTGATGGGAATAGAAGGAATATAACAAAATGGCTCTTCTATGATTCAACTAATTCCATACAAAGGGATACTAGTGCCCATGCCCAGTATGTTCTTCCTCTCTTCTGTCATGGAGTGGGACTGAGTCTTACGCCTTACAACAGTGCAGTTTTCCAGATCGTGTTTTGTTCAAATGGTCTTCAGGAATTGAACTTTCTTTCTTTCTTTCTCTCTCTCTCTCTCTCTTTTTTATTTTTTAAAGTGAGCCTTTGAAGGGGGTTTACAAGAAGTGCTGTGACTGTAATTTAGTGTAGAATATAAATGACATTTGTATTTAACAGTTGTTTTGAAATTCCTTATCAACTCTATGGCGATCTATTTATTTGTTAAAAATCAGTTCAAGGAGCACATCTTTCTTTCAGATATTCCTCATTACTGTCAGTAAAATGCATTCTGGAATGTAAGTAATGGCAAAGAAAGAATCTGAAACCATCTGACGCTATAATTACTTTGGAAATCTTTAGTCTCTAAAATATTATTATTCTTTGGTAAGCATCAAAATCAAGTACACTGGAAACATTTTCAAGTTTCAGTATTGGAAAAGTATTTCTTTGCCTGATTCAGTGTTTGGTATGGTATTTTTAACAACCTGTTGTTAAACGTTGATGAACTATTTTGGATGGTAGAAGTCATAAGTGAAGGTGACCCTGTGTTGTCGTTTAAGCCCACCCAGCCAGCACTAAACACCACACAGCCGCTCGCTCACTCCTACCCTGCCCGGTGGGACGGGAGGAGAAAATACAACAGAAGGCTCGAGTGTTGGGGACAGGGAGGTGCCTGCTCACCAGTTATGGTCATGGGCGAATGACAGACTTGAGGAAACAAAACCAGTTTGACTTAAACAAAACCACCACAAACTCACCAGTTGAATCAGAGCAGGACAATGATAAATACAGTCAGATCTTAAAAACACTTTCCCTTCACCACTCCCTTCTTTCCCCACCTAGCTGTGCTACCTCCTCCCCTCTAGCATGCAGAGGGCAGGGAATGGGGGTTGTGGTCAGTCCCTGTCTGTTCCATGTTGTTTCTGATGCTCCTTCCTCCTCGGGGAGAAATGTCACAGTCCTCCCATGCGGCATTGTGGCATCCCTCCCACAGGAGACTGTCCTCTGTGAACTTCTACCAGTATGGGTCCCTTCCATGGACCATAATCCTCCTAGTGATGGACTGCTCCAGTGTCAGAGCCTTCTTTAGAAGCAGTCCCCAGGCTCCAATGTTGCATCTTCCACAGGCTACCGATGGGATTCTGCCCCACTGTTGATCTCTAAGGGGTTCAAGAGTTCAGCCTGTCATCTCGCCATGGGCCAAAGGGCAATGGCTGCTTGGGCACTCCTCCTCACTGATCTCACGTCCTCCTGATTATCTCTCTAAGGTCCCATTCCTCCCCCAGTACAAAAGAACTTGCACAACATTTTTTTTCCCCCTCTTAAGTATGTTATGAAGAGGCACTGATTGGCTTGACCTTGGCCAGAGGTGGGTCTTCATTGGAGCTGAAGTTGCTTCTTGAAGCTTCTGACAGGGGCCACACTAATAGCCCTCTCCCCTGCTACCAAAACTCTGCCAGGCACAAACCCAGCACACCCATCCACAACCACTGTACAGTCCCTGGCTCCAAACTTGCCACTGTTTCTATTTGCATTTTGCTTAAATGAATAGGGAGTTGGATTTAGATGACATCCAGATCTCCTTTCCAGCCCCAGGGAGCCTATGATTCTATAAATAAAGTAGTCCCAGTGGGTGTTAGGACACTTGCTGGAGGCAGATGTGGAAGGCAGGTCCCGCAGAAAGATCTTGAGGCTGTATTAGATTTTAAAAGATTACAGAATCTGAGAAATCAATGAACTTTTGAATGGGTTAATAAAGAAACCTTACAGATAAAGCTATGCAGCTTCCTTCTGAAATCACTGAAAGAATATTTTCCTTTCCTTGAATTTGCTTCTCTACTGTAGCTCCTGTGTTCATGCTTTGTGCTACAACATAAGGACTGAAGGGTAGTTTTGGCTGAAGCATGAAACCAGATATTAAGTAGGCTTAGATTCTCTCTCCTGTAATGTTGAATAAATAACTTTACACTGGTATTTGAATTCTTTAAAATGATCATCAAGTTGGTAATTAATTCCATTAATCTCTATTTACGAAGTAGTTTGACAAACTTGTATTCTGCTACCTAAAGTTACCTTACACTTTTTTTTCAGGTATTGTGAGGTATAGGAAATTCTACAGACTGAAGTTGTAATAAAATGTGTTGTACTGCAAGGATTATGGTGCTAACTTCCATTATATGTGAAAGTTAATGATGTAAAAATAGATTCTTTGTTTTGGTGGTAGGATATATAGTGTGTTCCTGGGACCTGGTCTTTCATTTCAGTTATGTTTGTTATGAAAGATACTGTTACAAAAGACAGGACCTTTTATATGTACTTGTCAGGGTAAAGAATGGAAAAAATTAAGGATTCAAAGACTGGATGCTCTCTGATAACGAATGATAGTAAAGGGATGAAGCATTCCAGAACAAGTTGCTGTTTTGATTATTAAAAGGTCATTGTGTTCTGTGTGGTTATCATGTACATGAAGTATATTATTGAGTTGGAATTGTATACTTTAACTGGATGAGTCTTTCACTTATCAATTTCAGGTACAGAAGAGTTTTCTTGTAGTAAGTATATGTGGATTTATTGGAATACAGAAGATGGAATAAAGTTATTTGCCTGCCACAGTAATCTGTGGAGACTTTACATCTTGTATAATAGGGCATAATTTCCCTACTAATTCTGGGGGCACTTATTCCTGGATGCAGTGTTCACACACAGTTATTGAACTGGAAATAAATCATGTTGCTTTAAAATGGGTTTTATAAGAACTGAGGACATTCTAGAAGAGCTCTTTGTAGAAAGCAAGTTTGGATTGAGTAATTGGCATCAGAAGTTTATGCAGTTAGATTGAAAAGAGTTTTCGATTAAAGCTTTTGGATTTCAAAATGCAGACTGAGAAACTGTAGGGAACTGGTTTGAAGTTAGTTGAACCAAAGAGCAAAGGGAGCTAACACAGGGGTCCTTGGAACTTCTGATTCAGAATTAGAAAATGTCTAGAATTTGCATCCCAAGAAAAAGCAGAATACATGAGCAGAATGATTGCAGACCTAGTCAGAAGCAAAGCCATCTGAAAGAATATCAGACGCTACCCAGGAGCTTGCAAGGAGTGGCAAAAGTGTTTGTTCACAAAATTCAGACTCTCACAGAGTTCAGAAGTCTTTAAGTGGGAATAAGAAGCTGCCAGAAGTCAAACTGAGTTTGACCTTGTAAAGGAAAATAATCCAAGTAGTAAAAAGCTATTTATCCATTAAAAATTAAACAAGAGGAGAAGCTGAGCGTTGTGCAGTGAGCATGAGGTTACAATCAGAGCTACCATCCCCAGTTTATATTAATATTTTACCTTCATTTTTGGTGTGGTAGGTCATGTTGAATATGGAATTGGGATTAAGAGAGAAATAAATATATACAGGTGGAAACCTTTACAGTGGAAAGTATGACAGGGAAATGAAGATGGAGCCTAGAAGTTCCTCAGTTTTGTAGGGAGCTGTGTGAAAGAAGTATTTTAGAAAGTCTTGTAGCAAACGTTTGAAAACAAACAGAACACTATCAAAATAGAAATGGTATGTAACTGTAGAAGAGCAAATGCAGTTACTGTTTTTCTGAAGGTAGAGAAGAGGTGGTTCTGGCAGCTTTAAAGTTATTATCTTTCTTTTTTTTTTTATTTTTTTTTTCCTATGGCAAAGCAATTGAAAAAAAACTTCAAAAAGAATCAAAGGCAGGGAGGCAAATGAAAAAGTGGAATATGTGTAAATGGATTTATGAGACGTAGCATATGTCGGATGAAATTAGTGTCTGCCTTTGATAAGATAGAAGACCTTGTTAAAAATTTCAGTAGTCTGTCTCAGAAAGTTAGAGCATGTTAATGACACCCATTTTTGTTGGTAAGTGGGGAAGCCTTATCGTTACAGAGGATTAAAGTAACATACAGGTGACTAGGAGGACTTGAATAGTGAGGATAGATTTATGAGCCAAGAAGTTTTGTGGTAAACTAGTGGCTCATTTCTAGGGGATGACAGCAAAGGAGAAAGCCACTCTGACTTGCTTGTGCAGAAGGCAGCAGTAACCCGTGGTGCAATGCAGCTGTGAGGAAGGGAAATGGCATGCTAGATACATGAAGGAAAATGTTTTGGTAGCAGTAGGGAATTGTGAGTGTCATTTTATAACTCACTAAGGAGACTTCATCTGGAACCTGTCTGGTGGAGTCTGCATAAGGCAAGGGGGTTTGTGGGAAGAGTTGCAGCGACTTACCGCTCTTATGTGTCTTTTTCTTGGTTAATTCTATCATAAAACAGAGGGCTTAAGAAATTTATTTTGCTCAGTGAGGGATGACAAAGCCTAAAAAAGAGCATAATTGCATCTCTGGTATATTCATAAAGAAAAAGCACCTGAAGGCTAAGGGGCATCGTTCCACTTTTAAGGTGGAATTGAGCATTTTCCAATTAAGATTAAAGAATTGTAATAGGAGATGCTCTTTTCCTATGTTGCCAGTAGACTACTGTATTGTCTAACAGTGTCTATTAATTCTGTTAAAGGTTGGAATTACCCTCTGCACTGTTGAACTCGCTCTTTATCTCTGTGCTGTACCCTTGCCTTGGACTGGGTTTTGCTGGGGTCTGTTCATATTTATTTAAATATAAAATTATATTTATTAATATTTTTTAAAGTGCCTGACATTTCTGTAATTAAATGGCTCTGGGGTATCATTTTTGATACAGGAAGCTAATTTTACTTGCTGGATTTGATTCAAGAGTGCTGTCAGATCACTCAGATATTTCCGTATGGTAAAGTCAGTGGAAGGTGTGGATGCAGAATACAGCTGCACTTCGCAGTCTATGCACATCTGTAACTTTTTATGTTCCTCTGCAGTTTCCATCTGCCTTAGTATTCAGTGTGTAATCTCAAGGGCATAAGATGCTGGTTCACATTGAAAGGATATCTTTTAATATTCAGGCTGTGCTGCATATATACCTAGGGCCTTTTATTTTATAACATACCTGTCTTTCAAATTTACTATTTACATTATTTCTTCAAAAGCAGTAAGCTATAAAGGCATTTAAAAGTCATGCTATCCAACTCCTGTCTAATTCATCTTGATTATAGCTTTTATGATAAAATCCCAAGGTTTTATCCAGCTTGTAATGACCTTTATATCTTTATAAGCTTGTAGTTATCTTTAAGATGCACTCTGACACATTTAGATGCTGACATATTTCGATTCTGTAGATATGCAGGTTCTGACATATTGAAATATTTACCTGTTAGCTCTGCTTTCTTAGAAGCCCAAAGATACCTGTTCATTAATGTCGACTTGGGCAATTGTCCAGTAGATTTGTGTTGTGCATGGGCTGCTTAAAATACTCAGAATATTTTAATACTTCATTTTTTCACAAGGGCAAAATGGAGACAACTCTTGAAAATGAATCTAGAGATTCAGAGCAATCTTGAGAAAGCTGGTAACTTGTGGCAGAGTGCTCTAATAGAAATGAGAATGTTTCATGTGGTGGTTGGGAGCATGAGACTACCGGACCACGTAGTTCTTTTTCCCTTTTGTCCAGCTTTTCAGTCTGAAGTAGTTGTTCAGTTTTATCACCTCTCTATTAATCTGGTAGGTTGACTAAAACCTGTCATCTTGATGTTTTGCAAATGTCTTTCATCATGTTATTTAAAAATGGTGGAGGGAAATACCATTAAACAGAGGCACTTTTTTTTTTTTATTCCCTGACAGTAAAACAGCTTCCAACCTTCACAGCTGTAGATCTGAAATAACTCAGACTTACTGTGATTTATGACAAGTGCATGACACAGTCATTACCAGTAAGTCTTGGCCATTAGGAAGGGGAAGTTATGCTTGACCAACCTCATAACCATCTACAATGAAATAACTGGCTTATTATGAGGGGAGAGCAATGGATATTCTCTACATTCACTTCAGTAAGGCCTTTGACATAACATCCTCAGAGAAGCTGATGAAGTAGGGGCTGGTTGAACAGAGAAGTGGGCAGACAGGAACCCCTTGAAGTTCAAGTGGGAGAAGTGCAAAGTCCTGCATCTGGGAAGGAAGTGCCCCATGCACCAGTATATGCTGGGGGCCACCCACCTGGAAAGCAGCTTTGCAGAAGAGGATCTGGGATCCTGGAGAGCAAAAAGACCCAGCAATGTGCCCTTGTAGTAGGGAATGTTGGTGGTATCCTGGGCTGCATTAGGAGGAGTGTTGCCATCCCAGTTGAGACAGGTGATCCTTCCCCTCTGCTCAGCAGTGGTGAGATCACACCTGGAGTTCTGGGTCCTGTTATGGGCTCTCCAGTGTAAGAGGGACTGTCTCTGGAGTCCATTGAAGGCCCATGAAAATGATGAAGAGCCTGGAGCATCTCTCCTGTGAGGAGAGGCTGAGGGAACTGGGACTGTTTAGCCCAGAGAAAAGAAGGCTCAGGAGGGGATCTTATTAATACCTGAAAGGAGAATGCAAAGACAACAGAGCCAGGCTCTTTCCACTGGTGCCCAGTGACAGCACCAGAGACAGTGGGCACCAGCTAAGGCACGGGAGGTTCCCTCTGGACATCAGGAAACACTTTTACCCAGTGAGGGTGACTGAGCACTGTCACAGATTGTTCAGGGATGTTTTGGAGACTCCATCCTTGGTAATACTCAAAAGCTGTCTGGGCATGGTCCTGGGCAACCAGTTCTAGGTAATCCTGCTTGAACACAGTGAGTTTGACCAGATGACCTCCATAGATCCTTTTCAACTTCAACCATCCCATGGTTCTCTGACTTCATTTAAATAAATAAAAAAAAAAAAAGTATTTTCCTTATAGTGAAATTTGCCAAAGGAAGCAACTAAATTCCATATAAGGCAAATTTCTTTTAATTTTACTGTTTGTTAAATACACTAAGTGATCTCTTTTCTCTCTATCAAATTGTAAGAGTGCAGAGTTTGCCTATGAATGTTTTAACAAGAGCTCATTGAATTCAGCTTGAATAGCTTAGCTAAAGGATTGATAGTAGTCTTTTAATGTTTCCAGTTAATGAGAACCTAGACCCACCACTGTCAATTAATATAGCTACGAAAGGATTTTGAGTTTGGGTTTTTTTGATGTGTTTTGTCGTATTATAGCATGAGAAGATTGACCTAACCTATAGGTTAACATTGTGTGAGTAGTAACATTTTAACAGTTAGTTACATATTAGTAACATTAAAGAACGCAAAAAAAAAATTGGGGAAACGTTTGAACAAATATTTCTTGTCAGATATTTATGATGAAGAGGAGAAATTACAAACGACCTGTACAAAAAATAAAACTATTGAGGAGTAGTGTTCATTTGCAGCAGAAGCAAAGCTCACTAATATTTTGCATGTAGCAGCAGCTGAAGTTTCATGGCTGTTGGCGTCCCACAGCTGGGTAAGCCCTGGTTGGAATAGGAATATGAGCTGAGCATTTGGTTGAGGCTAAAATACTCAAAAGCTCTGATCAAACTGCTAAATAATTCCACACTGTACTGTACACCTTCAGTGCAATCTTAAAATTACTCCATAAAACGTACCAAGCTGCTAAGATTGTCTAGTTTATGAATGAAATCCTTCTGATAATGATGAGAGAGGCATTTTGCTGATTTCGTAAAGCTCAGGAACTCCCAGAAGAGGCCAATGTGTGTGGCTGAAGATGACCAGCAGTGAGTTATAAAACATGAGAGAGACTAGAGGGAAGTTTTTAGAGTAGCACACTCAATAAAGGGATTAAAACTGCAAGATAGTGGCTAGTGTAAAGTAAATTGTTCTTCACTCCTTTGGCTTGAAAGTGGATCTGATAAAGCAAGCCTTTTGTGCTATATGTGATTGATATTATTGATTTTATTTTTCTAGTCCAGGGGGACACTTGAGTCTCTAAGCCCTGGAGAACCCCAGCAGTAAATCTGCACCATTAAGATCGGCATGATTCCGAGTTTGAGCAAGCTGGATTTAACTTCCAGCTTCACAGCAGTGAGAACCATGGGTGCTTTTTTGGGATGGTGGTGGAGTGGTGGGGGTCTCCTACTCTGTCTGGACAATGGGGTGGGAGTGCAAGCTGAGTCAGAGCCTCATCAGCACCCTGCTCTGGCTGGGTCCTGCCCCAGCTGACATAAGTCAGTGCAGCTGGTGCAGGGTCGTGCTGCCATGGAGGGCTCGAAGAAGCTGTGGTGCAGGTTTGTGACCATTTTTAAGAGCTAACCACTGACCACTGCCTCTGCAGTCCCACAGTATAGCATTGTCTGAAATAGGCAGTTTAGCCTTTTCTTCACCATTCTGCCTCAGTTGACTTCCTGATGGTACCTGAGCATTGTAGTTTGCCTCATAGCTTTTATTTATTTTTTTAAATGTAGTTTCTGGTTGTCTTCCCCTCTTTTTTTCCTCTTGTGTTGATTTTGATTGACACTTCCCAGGCTGAAGTTAGTTTTGTTGATAATTTCCTTTTTTATAATCAGTTTTCTTGTTTTCTAGGGCTATATACTTGACTTAATTTTGCATTACATTAAAAAATAGAATGGAGAAAAAAGCAGCTTCTTTTTTAATTCTAAGTTTATAAAATTTTGTCATTGTTTTATGGCAAGCATATTCATTACTTGAAAGACTGAACAGTTTATTGTGGTGCTTTTTTCCACTGAGTTTATTTTTCTTATGGTATTATCTGTGGTTTTTGTTTATTGTGCTTTATTATTATTTATAATAAGTAAATAATGTGTAAAATGTATAGCTTCCTGTCCACAGAAGCTCTGTAAATGCTGTTCATTCTCTGGTTGTTCTCTCTACAGATCTTTCTATCTGATATCTTTGCTTTGATAGCTTGCTGCTTTGCTGTGTGAGACAACAAAATCTAGATGTGCCATATGTTCCATCACAGTTTTCCCTAAAACTGTGTCTGACACCTGAGAGGAGAGGAAGCATCTTCTCTGGGCCATGTTGCATGGAGTTTCTGCTTCACCTGGCCAACTTATAGATGGATTTGCTGCCATTTTTAGAGGATGCACACTTACACACCTAGAAAAGTAAGAATTAATAGACCAAACTTATTTGTGTGTGCAAATAATAAATAATAAAATATTGTAGTGATATTTCATCAAAAGGCTTTGAAAGTTTTGAAAATTTTTGTCTTAAAAAGGCTGTAATTTATTCTTACATGATAAACATAATGCTCCCAAGGGCATGGGTTTGCTTTAGCTGCAAGAATTTTTGCAGTGCAAGGTAAACCTGCCAGGAGGGTGTAGCAAAAATGCCTGTTAAGGGTAAGCATGGTGTGACTTCTCTCTGATATAAGGTGGTTTTTGTTCTCTTTTAAACAAGAATGGTACTATAATAATGAAATATGAGATCACTTTGTCTTTTATTAGCATTGGAATTCCAGCATATAACATCACTTGGTGACTTACTGAATAGTTGTCTTTTAATGACTGGCTTGGATTACTTTGAAAATGAAGGTCAAAATTTTATCTTTTGTCTCACTAACTGAAAAAAATCCCACCAGTGGTAGAAGGGAAGACTGTCCTTGATCCCTCTTTCAGTCCTCACATTTGATTAAGCTCCTAAATAAAAAAAAAAAAAAGGAACTGTAGAGTAAATTAAATTTAAAATACCTTACTTTAAATCAACTGCTTCTTCCAGTGTCCATATCCATCTATATTTGGTACAGATAAATGCACCATGTGGTGTTACCATCAGAAATAAGATATTTTTGAGACTGCCTGACATTGTGCAGCCCTTTGTCATGCTGCTGTCATGAATTTGATCAGTAAATGAGTTTAGTAGCATTGATGACATATTTCCAGGACTTAGACCACCAGCTCTGATTCAGTTTCCTGAGCTTGCATGCAAGAATTCCTGAGAGCAGATGATAGGATACCAAATATTATACTGTACGATGCTTTGCAGACTATACCGTACAGGACCGGCAGACAGCAGTGCTGGTCACCATCATTACAACACCACTGAGTCACATAATCTTCTGCACCATTTGGTTAGCACATAGGGAATAAAAAATAAGGTATCAGCAGGCACTGGTAGTGCAGCTGAACAGATGTGATGGCGGCAATGACCTGAAGAGGTGCACAGATTGTATTTTTTCTGCCCTTACACTGCATTTGGCAGTACTGAGCAGAGGGGGCATCAGGAGAGCTGCAGAACTGACAGGCAGCTCTTCCTTTTCTCTCGGGTGTATGACAGCAAGTAAACTCAAGTAAATGTGAATGGGAAAGTTTGGAACATACAAAACTTGAGAGTGGTGTAACACAGCAAAATAAGGTGGCACTTAATGTAGAAAGGCTTGGCAAATTGATATGACTTAGGGCAGTTTTCCTTAAAGATGGAACCACAATTATGACCATTAAGAGCTGAGGGGGAATCTCTGCATGAATTGGCAGTGCACTTAGCTGTCTGTGCTAAAAGCCTAACAGTGAGATTGTAGGGGATATTTAGCTAAGATTGTAACAATGTCTGTGTCATGAAATAGGTTCAGTGTTGTCACAGCACTATCGAAGTTTAGTGTGGACATGTCTGCAGAACCACTGAAGTGACTTAACAGTATTTCACCTGTTTTACGGTATCACCTAACTGATGCACGGATCTGCACTGCAAAGACACTTCTTAATTTCACATCACTGTTAAGGAAAAGCGTATAGCTTTGTCCATAGTCTGCTGTAAGAGAAAGATTCGACAGCTAGTGATGAAAAACAAAATCTGAGAATTGCAAGGAGTACTCATCTTTGCTCTGCCTTCTGACTGTTTACCCAAAGCAACCAGCCATGGGAACTGCAGTCTGTTCTGCAAGGAGCCTAGAACGGTGCACTGAATGTGTAGTCTGTGATCGAAGTACTGGTGGGATGGTTCCTTCAGCCAGTTAGAAGAACTATGTCAGAGAACATCTACTTCAGGTAGATCTCATAATGAAACCGTGAACTTTGCTGGAAATGGCTTCAGTATCTGGTAGTATTCAAAGAAGTGCAAAACTGATAAGAAGACAATTGACTTAAAGTTCCTAAATTTCAGTATTTTTTTCCAGTTACACATCAAAAGAAAATCCTGCATTTTTTTAGTGACATTTTATAACAAATGGTATCAACTTCAGGAAAGAGAGTGTAGTGCCTTCAGTTGAAAGCAGTTCCTGAGTTTAATTGCTAGTCATCAAGTCTCCGTTGTGTAAGCAGAACTCTACCTATAAGCTGATCAAGGAGGTGCTCAGAAAACCTTTGCTACCACTTAACCAGGGTTTCTTACTGATCTTGGAGTGCATGTACATTATCTCATGAAGGCTGGCAGCTTTTTCACTTGTGTTGCAAGACTATAAACAATTTTTTTATAAAAAAACTTTGGCTTGTCTGGACTGTTAATAAAGAGCTTGGAGAAAAGATAACCATCTTTGGAATCTGTGCCTGGGAAGGGGATTCAGACCTCCATCTATAATTCTCTAGGAGAGCATCTACTTTAATGTTACACTCTAGGTTATGTTGTGTGTTCTTCCACTCTTTCTGTTGAACGTGGGACCAAAATAACTGTCTATACAGAAAGAATTTGCAGATGCCAGCATTGGAAACAATACAATGGCAAATACAATTGTGTAGCTTAATATTTAGAGTATTCCCCTTTGGCACTGAGGGCAGTTTTGTGATCTGAGATTGTGCTAAAAGACTTGTTAAAATGAAATAGATAAAGGACTATTGGATTTAAAAATAAATTCTTTGACTTAAAGGAAATTGAATTTTAACCTCCACATAATGGGTGAGTGTTATAACCACTTGGCCTTTTATATGAAGTGTGCCACTGTCATCTCATCCTGTCCTGGATAGGCTTTCACGAGGAGAGTTAGATCTTTCCTTTTCATTGATCAAATGTGACAGTCGCCTGCCTTCAGGAGGCAGTTGTAGACTTTGAGCCTCGTGTGAAGGCAGGCAGCTGTTCACAGCTGTTATTAGGACTGTAAGCTGGAAGAAGTCAAAAAGACTGTAGTACTCAATAAATTGATTCTTGACCCTAGGCAGGATCTTGGTCGATATTTGTGCTTACTTTGTGAAGCACCACTCGTAACACATTTTCCCTTTGTATTTTGTGTGCGGTTTAAGTGCTCAACTGCTGCTTTTTACTTTAGTCAGTACATAAATGTTGTATTTTTCTTTGACCAGATGATAAAACCATAAATAACTTATTGGATTGTAGCCCCCAGTTAGTGATAATAAACACTGTTTCTCAGACCAGACTCGTTTTTTGGATGCCTTTCCATCCTGGTTTTTTTTTTTTTCAGTCACAATATCAGTTAAAACTTGACTTTTGTATTAGGTTGTCTCTTGCATTATGCCGTTTGCAAGTAGTGGCTGGGAGGTCACAAAGACTAAGGTGTAACTTCACTATTCTAAAGCAATTTGAATGTGGAACGTTGCTAGGGGAGGTCAGAGTGGGGTGTGTGTGGAGAAGATAAATAAAACATCAGTGAGTAAAGAAGCTAGAGTAATTTTAAAACTGGGATAATCAGGGTAGGCTTACTTATGTGTGTCTTGAGGCTGCCCTGTTTTTGATACACCATCAGGGCCTTACGAGGTGTTCACTCTGTGGCTAGATTGTCTCTTTGTTTGCATAATGAATATAAACAAGCCCAACAGATAACGTAGTAGGGGTAGAAACAGGAAGATGAAATAATGCTCAGATACGCAGCTGGGATTAGTGAAAGAGAGGAGTAGAACTGAGACCTTCAAATTTTAATGGAAAATAAAAATCTTAAAATTTGGATAACTGCTTTTGGGGAGCCTTATGATACTCATGAATTGATGTCCTAATATTACAGTTCAGAAGGAAAATATTATTTGCTGTTTGGTTACTCAACTGTAGGTAAATGAGGTACAGATGAAATCAGGGGGAGGAGACAGGAGCTGCAGCTACATGTGTTGGAGCACTTGCCTCCTGCCTGCACTACTGCTCTGTCCTTCACTGTTTTGGTTTGAGAGAACTTCTGTGTAGTCTGTAACATCTCCAGAACACACTTCCCACATTGTTATAGATCTTTATTAACTGTGGAAACAGGTTTCAGAAATGACAAAAAGGTGGATAATGTGCTGTGGACGGAACTGTACCTTATATATAACTCTGACTAGAGTGGTTTTGTTGTCAATGATATCTTCAGCAGAACTAAACTTTAATATAGAGGAAGCAAAAGAAAGAGGCTTCAGCTTGTGTTTTGAGTTCTTACTGTTTTTATGACAGTGATGACTTTCTTTTCTGCAGCAGTCCAATGTGACTTGATATTTGTTTGAAAATATTGATCTGTCATGAATATAGTTATAATCTTGGCCAGTTATATACAATTGCCAGATTTTGTACTTCTTTCCTTTGTATAATGATATCAGACTACATTCAGGAAACAAGAGAGGTGGGACTGTCACGGGGAATATGTGTATATATCTCTCAGGTGGTAGTATAGATTTGTTGTACCTGAATTAAAATTAAACAGGATGGGTTGGTACCAAAAGCAGTCTAGTTGTAGCTGTTTGGTGCTCAATAAAAAGACTAATTTACACTGTAGTCATATACTTTGTCTTATTTTATGTGTTACATAAAATAAGCCAAGGAAATTTTTCTTACTGAGCCTTCCTGTCAAAACACTAATTGCTGGTGGATAGTTATAGAATTTGCTAATAATTATATATTCCTCACAACAAAAGATTGTGAAGTTATTTGATGCTTTCACAGAATTCAATTTATGGTAATTCAACGATGTAGTTTAGAAGGCTTCCAGTGTGAAGACAAAATTCCTGTCATGATTGAATTGTGTATCCAGGAGCTTCCTTGTAACTAAATATCTGTTCTCCATACACCACAGGACACTGGTGCAGTCTTCTGGTAACCTTTTTTTCAGAAAACAACATTTGAGGAATGAGAGATTTTTCTTTGCAGTTGGAGGAGATGACTGGTTCATCTTCGTGTCATGCTGTGTATGCCTCTTACAGATGTTGGCCTTTTTTTCTTTTTCCTATGATGATTTAAAGCATGTTTACGCACAGCAAGTACCATGACTCTTCCTGTGTTAACCTACAACTGAAGGTGCTGGGAAGCTTGATGCAAAGATGTTAAGCTAACAAAATTATTCCATTCTGTTGAGAAGCAGCCTGGACTTTCAGTCTTTGAAGTATCTTACAGGATGATAAGACCTAGGGGTTTGGGTTTTTTTTTGTGCTACTGCATGCCACAGACTTTTATTTGATGTTTGTTTCTCTTTTGCTCATTGTGAGCAGATGTAGGACAGTAGATTCTGTTACTGCTGTTAGTGAAATGCAAATAAACGCCTTCCTCCAGTGCAGTGAATTCTTAGCTAAGATAAAAGTTTGGATTTTGGGGTGTTTTCTCTTTGTGGATATCTTAAAGAAATGTATCCTCATTGTGTTCTTAAAGTGGTTTTCAAGTCTATCCAATATGGAGGATTTTGTGTTTGCGTCTGCACAAGGCATTTTTGCCATTATGTTGGGTTATCTTGCTGCTGTATCAAAATTCTTTCTGGGACTACAAATTAAGAAATCAGTGCACAAGAAGCATGTAACAGCATATGAGAATTTGGTGAGATTGAGGACTATTTGCACTGAGTGTGAAACTGAGCAAAGCTGTGTCCATTCATATTCTTACAGAAGCCCCCTGAATTTTTGCTGTAGATGGTGGTGTTTCCAGTTGAGAAGCAGTTTACAGGATTGAGCCCTGAGAAGTATTTCAGATACTATGAGCTGGTCTTTTATCTCCCATGTCTTTTCAAAAGCCTTTGGAAATGCTATTTGGAGCACTGAAAAACAAAACTAGCATGCTTTCCCACAGTGTAGAGTAACAAAAGTGAATCCATTGCATATAATATGCCATGATGGTATACTTAAATAAAATGAGCTACCCAGTTTAGGCCCTGACATAAAGACAGAGTTTGTCATTCACATGCCCCCCGTGTTGTGGCCTTGGGCCCTGACTGCCTGTCAGGGTGTCTGCCCCATCTGAGAAACAGCAAATGCTTGGCAGCAACTCATTACATTTTCAGAAAGCCTTTCTTCCACCTCCACAGAAGAAAATGGCCCTCTCCTCCCTGTGCTATCAGTGGCAGCAGTCTGGGAGGAATTTTCCTGTTTTACATACAAAGTTTTCTTCTTTTTCAGACTGCCTGGGTGTGTATATGCAGACCTTCAGTTAGAAACCTTGTCTACAAGCATATATTCGTTTTCTACCTTGAATTCAAATTTCAGTGTAGCTTGATACTGTAAATTGATATAAGTGGCACAATTCATGCAAGAGGAAAAAGCGAACAACACCTAGAAGGCACTATCTAAGGCCAGCTATTTTTATTTCAGTGTTATGTTTTAATTTGCTCTAAATGATGGGTTTCTCTGTGGCTGAAACACTACGCCTTCTAGTTTGCACAGTCAGTTTAAACATTTGCTGAATCATGTCATCTAGATAAAAAACTGCAAATGTCAAGTACTGTATGTAGTGGTACTTAACTCTGCACATGCAAATTCAACAGAAATAAACAAAATATTTTGCTGCATTGTATTATAGGTATGGTTGTATATAATAGTGTATTTCTAGCGATTGCTCACCTATTTTTAATAGCATTTGTAGTCTAATTTAGAACTGATGACCTCTAAAGCCCTAAAACTCATACTTCAGCCATCTCCATTGTTTTAAGCACTTTTCAGGTTTCCTGCTGGGATCTGTGCCTGTAATTTACTGAACCCAATAGCAAGGCGGTAGAAACTTGGGAGGCAGTTTGGGTTGCACGAGCATTGGAGAGTTTGATCTCGTACTCAGGCTTGTGGAGTTCAGTGAGATGTATCACCTCTCTGGTCTCATGTCAAGTTTTCAGTCACTGTTCATGACCTTGCAGTTTAAACATTAGAAACACTGTTCTAAATAATCCTATTCTACTTTGTGTAAGATAAATAAATTTTAGGCTTATCTGAATAGCTACAGTTCAGCAATTTCTATTTCTGCATGGTGCCTTCTAAATTTTCTGAGTTACTTATCACCCTGATGACTTCCCCATGGTTAGTCCAGTTACCTTGGAAACCAGCTTACCCGCGCATCTAATCTCTGAGTTGATGAAATAATATGTACTGCCTGCAAATCAATTGGAAGAAAGCTTTCTTTTGTCTTAATTGAAGAATGTTAATCTCTTTGTTACGGAAGTATCAGAATTTCAGAGGGATTTTTTTTTTTAGGTTCACATAAAATATTTGCTTGTTTTTCATTTTATCTCTGGAAAACACGGCAAAGAGGATTAACCTTATCCTATATTTTGAAACAGATGTAAATATCTCTTACAACCAACCACTCACAAATAAAAATTAAAAAATACTGAGAGGCACAAAGCTGTTTGTCATGGTTGAGGCTGTATTATGCAGTTCAATCAGCGTAGCAGCAAAATTTAACTGCATAATGGTAGTTCAGAAGCATCTCCTTGTGCAGCTGTGGTGTAGCTGCTGCACAGTGGCAAAGAGGAGTTTTCTCCTGCCCTGGGGCTGGTGAGGAGCTCTGTCTGTGTCTGCTGCGTTATTCACATCAGGCCAAGCTTCTGTGGAAAGGACTATCCTGAAGGTGGTATTTTTCTGGCCTTCAGTGAGATAGGGGAAAAAAAAGGATGAAAAAGATACTTTTCTTTCCCTTTAGCTTTTCCTTTAGTTTTCACTGTGCACTTGCTGGTTTTGTGTTCATCTCCATACTACTCATAAGTTCACTTCTTAACTTATGTAACAAATGAACACTGAAAGTTGCATCCACTTTTGCAGGCACAACATAGAAACACTGATTTTTCTCATCTTCTGGTAGTTTCTTCTAGACTTAATTCATCAAGATTTACAAAACTATTTTTTGTAGGTTTTGTCTAGAATGAAAAGTTGAATAATGTTATTCTGGAAATTGGAATAGTTGTGGTTTTCTTCAATGTAAGCTTACTTATCTAATATTTCTGGAGACCTTTCCTGAAAATTGGTAAGAGAAAGCTCAGTCTCTCACCAGACTTCATTTTGGTGTTGAGCTTTCTAAACAGAATTATATATGCTTTCATCTTCCAGTGTATTTTGACAGCAAAATCATGTGTTGCGAGACACAAATGATTTAAAAAAAAAAAAAAAAGAATTAATCATTTTTAAGCATATGCTGAATTGTGGTTAAAAGTATTTTATTTGCAGCGGTACAATAAATAGTTGATCTACTGTTTTCTCATTCATGTTTTTTTCAGTATAGTCATCTGCTTCTCCCTCTTTTTGACACATTCAGGTCATTGAAGCATTTCCTGAGGGTGATGAGGGTTTTCAGATATTATTAGATATGTTTATTCTAGAATTCGGGTAACAACATTTCATCTTGAAACTTTATATAGAGTCAAAGAGTTTCTAGAATTTTTAATAGGAGATTTATTTTTTTCTCCCAAAAGCTTTAGCAGGTTTACAAACTGCTTAATTGGGAAGAAAAATATTAGAGAGCAGGATTTACATACTCAGCTGGAAAGAAATGTAGTTTTTCTTGTTTGATTAGTCTACTTACGGTTACCCACTAAGAGTTTAATAATTAGAGACCAAAGATTTGGGGATAGGATTTAGGAGGGAATTTTGTTAAAGTTCATAGAAAATCTCTTGAAAAATTAAGATGTCGATGGAAAGGGTGTATAGAATTTCTTGTGATTAATCACTTCTATCACTATTCAAGAGTAGTACCTGCATGAATTTTACTTCTTTATTATTTGGAAAAAAAACCACAGGTTGCCTAAAACCCGGAGAAAATATGCTATAGACCAAAATGACAGATTCTTGATTGGTGCAAGTTTACACTACGGTAGATATATCAATTTTTATCTACTAAAGACCTTATTATAGGTGTGATATTTTTCAATGTTTTACAAGCATTTAAAATAAGCAAGAAGGTCATCAGGAGTAGTTAACTTAGATTTATGAAGGGGAAGTCATGCTTGACCAACCTATGATGAAATGACCGGCCTGGCAGATGAGGGGAGAGCAGGGTATCTTGTCTATCTTGATTTCATTAAGGCTGTCAACACCGTCTCGCATAACCTCTTCACAGAGAAGCTGATGAAGTGTGGGCTGGATGAGTATACAGTGAGGTAGGCTGGAATCTGTCTGAATGACTGAGCTCAGAGGCACAGAGTCTACTTGGAGGACAGTAACTAGCAGTGTACCCCTACTGGGCCCAGTCCTGTTCAACATCCTCAGTAATGATCTGAATGATGGGGCAGAGTGTACCCTCAGCAAGTTTGCTGACGGCACAAATCTGGGAGCAGTGACTGATACGACAAGAGGGTTGTGCTGCCATCCAGAGGGACCTTGACAGGAGAAATGATAGACCCTAACCTCATAAAGCTCAACAAGGAGAAGTGCAAGGTCCTGCACTTGGGGAGGAACGACCCCATGCACCAGCATTATGTGCTTGGGGCTGCCCAGCAGGAAAGCAGGTTTGCAGAAGAGGACCTGGGGGTCCTAGAAAGCACCAACTTGAACAGGAGGCAGCAATGTGCTGTTTATCTGTACATAAGGAAAAGCTGTTTCACTGTGAGGGTCACTGAGTACTGATACAGGTTGCCCAGAGAGACTGTGAAGTCTCTGTCGTCAGAGATACTTAGAAGCTGTATGGACATGGCCTTGTGTAACTGGCTCAGGGTGCCCCTCTTTGAGCAGGGGTGTTGGACCAGATGACCTCCGTAGGTGCCTGCCAGCATCAACAGCTCCCTGAATCTGTGAAACTTGTTTGGAGCATTTCTGTAACTTCAGTCTGTACAGATTAACAGTGGTTAATTTCCTGCCAGAGCTCTAGAATTTTAAGTCAGGTAGCAAATTGGGAAAACAGGTCACACCGGCGAGTAGGGTAAAAGCAGAGCAGTCAGACTAGTGAGAAATTACTGGATAGACATTCTCAAGGGTTGAAGAATGTATTATTAGTGACGCTGACCAAAAAAGTAACTGTGGAGAAAGTTGACTGTGTAAAATTTGAAAATGTGAACAAAGTAGAAAGACATGAATCAGTTGTCATTGAAGATCAGTGTAACAGACGCGAGGTTACGGTCATCAAATGGGCAATGAAGTCATGCACTTCTGGGTTTATGACTGACACCTTTTGGAAATCCAGGAGGAGAAAATGTCTGGATTTGCTGTTGATCATAGGCCTAGGATGATTAGTCTGTTGAGGCTGTGTGGACATGTACAAAGTAAGTGTGTATTTAGAGAGAGGCAGTGAGGGAGGCATTCCTAGTACAGCCAGTGAAATCCTGGGAATATCTGCCCTGAGCAACTGTTAACAGTTCCAGTGTCTGGCATTTAAGAAAATTGACTTTGCACTTGGAGGAATGGGTGGAGAGACCTGACAGTATTGGGATCCAAGAGAACCATGAGTGAATTTAGGATGGAAAGTAGAGGGCAGTTGTTAATACCAGAACAGTGTGCTTTGAATTTTTGTGTTGGTGTGGAAGGCATAGAAAGAGTATTAAGGTGGACTTCAGTAAATTCATGGAAGAGATTGTAAAGTACCCTGCAGGAGCAGGGTTTGGGCTGAGAATTAGAAGTGACCTTCTGGTTTCTGTTCATGTTAAAAATGTCCTAAATGAAATGTCTTAGTTTCTTGCTCTGTGCTGGATCAAGCCAGTAACAGAAGAAATTAATGCTTGTAGAAGCATGCTTTTCTACTTCATTTTGGAAGGTTTAACACACAAGAACTATGGATTTTTCTAACGTGTTAAAACTGACAAACTTGTCAGCTGTAAAATGCCACTGATATCAAGTATAATTCCGTCTGTGTAGTGAAACTCATGCTTTATGAAAGAATTGCAGTAGAACTATCCTGCTTCCTGTCAAAAGGAGTTACTTAAATTGAAATTAAATTGAGAAATGTGGGACCCCAGATTTCTGATGCGATTGCAGCAGTAGATGCCTCAAAGTCTAGGGCTAAATACTTCAGTGGACAGCTAGGCATCCTTTGCTGCATTCTTCCCCATATGCATTTCTAGGCAAATAGGTCGTGAGCCAGCTTTCCATTGAGAACAGCTGATTCACAGTCTCTCCAGGTCCCATTCAAGCTTGAATAATGAGGAAAAGAAACCCTGTCAGTAAAGAAGGAATTAAGTTTCACTTCTCCATTGGTATTTCAGAGTTTTCACATATTTATGGGTAGAGGTAAGTAAAGCATCTTTGGAGTTCATCCAGACATAATATCTCCATTTTTGATTGAGGTGGTTTTAAACTAGCTTTGTATTCTGGATTCAAGTACAGGATAAAACCCACCAGACTGTTAAACAATCTATCTGTTACCTCACTAAGAGTAGGTAATAGTAGAAAAGTAGGCAAAAGCTGATGGGAGGTAGTCTCTTTAAGGTTTATAGTCAGTGACTAGGAGGTATAGTCAGTGTAATTAATGTCATCCTAAGGCAGATGTCTGAGACAGATGAATTAGTGTGCAAATGAGCCTGTTTCTTCTCTACATTGACTGTGAAGTTTGCTTTAGCTATTAAAATACTGAAGATGGAAGAAAACTGAACTGCAGTGTGACAGGTCACTTGAGATAGACTATGACATTACTTGACAGTTCATACTATTGTATAAGCCAAACTTCAGATGCATTAAGGCTCTGGTTTTAGTAGCATTTGTAACTAAAATAAAGTTGCAGATTGTAGAATCACCTCATTCCTCCCAGTTATTAGAACCATTATCTGGATACCTAAGAACATTAATGACTCTAAACCATGGTTTTGCGTCTTATATCACAGTTGTGTTGAAAAGATAGTTTAGCTTTTTTTCTTCTTGGACCTTGTCTATTAAGTTCCCAGGTGTTTGGTTCTGTTGAGAAAGTAACTTTTACCATACGACCATCTCATTAATTACCTCAGATATGCACAAGGAAATGGAAGTCATGTTCTGCTGGACTTTTCTATATGCCATTTGCTTGCCAGAGTAATCACAACAGTGGGATTATTACATATGTGTAGTATTTAATGGTGTATTTTTGCACAACTTGTTTTTATGTCAGTACAATGTCAAAGTAGTTGAACAGGTAGTAAGTATATGGATGTACATTCTAAAATTTAGAAACAGCATTTGAGAAGATGTAATAAAAAAAATCCAGTCTTAAATTAATGTTAATAATTTGGGAGGAGTTTTCTCTGAAGTATTTCACAGGCCTTTCACTTTTTTAGTAAGTTAAAATGATTTTAGTGTGTTTCAAGAGTGAGAGGTTTTTTATTATTAGTATGCTCTATTACATTGCCACATATTTTACTTATCTTGCAAAGTGCTGTATTCCTGAATATATTAGGTACTGAATTATCATAGAGTCATAGAATACCAGGTTGGAAAGGACCTCAAGGATCTCTTGGTCCAACCTTTCTTGGCAAAAGCACTATCGAGACACGATGGCCCAGCACCCTGTCCAGCTGAATCTTTAAGCTGTCCAGTGCTGGGGACTCCACCACTTTCCTGGGGAGATTATTCCAACGGCTAATTGTTCTCATTGTGAAAAATTTTCCTCTTGTGTCCAATCAGGATCTTCCCAGAAATAACTTGTACCCATTACCCCTCATGTTTTCAGTGCAACTTTTTGTGAAAGGGGAGTCTCTTTCTTCAACCCTTTAAATACTGGAACATGGTCATAAGGTCTCCCCTAAGCCTTCTTTTCTCAAGGCTGAACAAACCCAGTTGTCTCAGCCTTTCCTCACATGGCAGCTTCCCAGTCCTTTGATCATCTCTGTGACCCTTCTCTGGACCCTCTTCATCCCACAGACATCTTTTTAACATATCAGGGACTAAAGCTGAGCACAGTATTCCATGTGTGGCCTCACAAGTGCTGAGTAGAGTGGGATAATGATGTCTTCTAATTATAGGTGACTCTGAGGTCTAACACAGGTTTCCACTCAATATAGGGAGCACAGGCATTGGAAGAAAATGAAAGAATGAAGGATACAGGAAAATATAAAACAGATTCAGTATAAGTCTATTTTTTGGTATTCTCCAAAACCTATAAATTTGAGATATAGAAGAGTAAAAGCCATAATACCTCCCAAGATAAGATCATTTACACCAACTAATAATATGATCAGTCTAGAGGCAGTCTGGAATGGTTAGTACATCTCTGGTAGGTTTCTAAAGTGTCCAGATTGTGTTTCTTCAAACTTATCTTGACAGATTTCTTCTGACAAACTCCACCTTTGCTTATGGATAGTCTAAATCAGTCCTAGTTTTAAAAAGATCGAGCATTAATCATAGAAGGGTAAATAACTTTCAAAGCCAATTCTTTGAAGTATGCTAATCTGCTTGTAGATGATGACAAAGACAGCTACTTATTGTGTGTCAAAGAATTAATAGTTTTGTCTTGTGAATTTGGCCTAGTTATATCTTTTATGAAATGATAAATAGTATTTCCTTTCTTTAGAAAACTACTTTTCTCTCACAAAAAATAATCTGACGTTACTTAGTTGTGGTGAAAAGAGAGTATAGTTGAAGAGCTGTCCAGAAGACACTGAAACATTGTCTTGAAATGTTGTCTTAATTCCAGTTAAAAATATTTTGATCAGTTTGGCATTAAATCAGCCTGTTTAGTGTCCCAAAGGAGCTGCAGTTAGATGCTTCGTGTCTTACTCTTCCCTTGTGGCTTAGGCTACACAGCTGGACTACATGTGCTGCCAAGTGACTCCTAGTTTGGTTATGGTGAGCCAGGAAGGAGGAAGACCAAGCATCCTAGAAGATCTGCCAAGGAATATTAAATTGCACATTATGTTTTTTACATTTTTCATTTGAATTATTATATCAAGGTGAAAAATTGCTATTTTAGCTACATTTTGCATGAACTTTAGTAGGGGAATTTTCGTATTCAGTCTTTTTCCCAGTGCTCAAATCCAAGCACTGTCGATAATAGTTAATGTTGTTTGTTGACCTCTGTTACTGTATTAGGGTTAAACTGAGTTTACACTGGACATATTACTTTGATTTCAGGAATGGACAATGGGAAGACAGAATGTCTAGCACAAACTTAGATCTCTTTGAGAGACCTTTCTGGTGGTGCATCCTTGCCTGGAGTTTTCTATACAACTTCTGAAACTCTTGCCATGCAGCATACATCATCACGTACTGTTCAGTGCCTTCAGTGCCTTTTAATTGAAGGAGATCTTCCTCAAATCATCTCCCTGACTCCTGCTCTTGTGTGTTCATCATGACTATAGATAAAGAGACGTGTGTCTCCCACCATCTAGATTTCTTTCTTTTTCTAGTAAAAATTTTGTAAGATTCACGAGTTTTTTAAACATTAGTTTGGGTTGGATTCTTTCTTTCTTTTGGAAGGTGCTTTACTTTGCACTGACAATATAAAAGGACCAACTAAGCTGGCAGAAATTACCCTGCTCTATAAATTGGGCGTATCATGTTCTTGCCAATACAGCTGTAGTTGCAGCAATTCAATCAGGAACTTTTCATGGCTAAAAGTTGGGGGTTTCTCAGTCTCTGGGGACAAAAATGGTCTTTAGCAATGGACCCAGCTCTTGAATTTAGGTACTAGCTTGGGAAGAGTCCTCTGTTTGTCTGGTTAATACTATTATGTCTGAGGTGAGCATAACCTGGGCTTCTCTCACTGTAATTTTAGTTCATTCTTTGTTCAAGCATTTCACAGTAACTTTTCCTAACAAATTATCTCATTAAATTTAGTAAATAAGACCTGTTCCACTTGGCTGCATGCACCGTTGGTTGTATTAAATAACTAATTAGATACACAAGCCATTTAAAAAAAAAATAAAAATTACACTCCCAATTCTGTAATCCAAACAATCTGACAGTTTCTGTAGCAGCACTGAAGTGAAAGTAGCTCAACTCCCCAGGAAGACACTAGAGTTGCTATATAGTTGATTCTAATGGCTTTGCCAATGAATTGTTTTGAAGCTGGGAATTTTTAAACATTGAAATGTCTGCATATTAGTTTGCTTCTTTGCAGTTATTGGAAATACATGCTTGCTTTTTCTGTGAATGAAATTTCTAGCCTCAGTATTTGAATTCCTGTCATTTTGCTCCTTTAAGCTTTTGTTTGGATCCTTTTCATGATGGATTAAGCAAGCAGCTGCTCTTTGATCATAGCATCCATGCCCATTATTTTGACCTAAAGTTTCAAAATGTGTAGTTTGTGAAAGGTCTAAGCAAATGGATTTCTTGTGTTTGTCTTGTTCAAAAGAAAGCAGTTTGAAGATTATTAAGGGTATTACTGTGCAACTGTCACTGCTGTTATAAGTTTAAGATGTATCATTGTTTTTCCCTATCTGTACTTGAATGCAGGGTTCTTTTGAAATGACAAGAAGCGTAACTACCTGAGAGGACCATTATTTAGTTGTCCATTAATGAAAGGGCTTTGGAGTAATTTTGCTAACTGAAGTGCTAGTACAGACTGGTCTGATTGCTAGCTGAGAGTGACAGAAAATGTAGTTGGATTGTGGTGATGCCTTTCTTTTGATACTGACAGAAGAAACAAGAAGCAAAAGAAAAAATATCAGCCATCTACACACCATCAAGTCCAGTGGGTAGTGAAACTGAAGACTTTGTAGGCCAACTGTTACTGTCACAGCCATGTATGCCCTTATTTCTTCTATTTTTTTTTTTAATTGTTCTAGACTTGTCCTACATGGATATAGTTTGTGATTTGGCTCATTTAATTGTACCCCCCAAAAGTAGACAAATGCAAATTTAGTTGCTGATGCTTAAATTACACAATACACAATTCACTAGCTTTTTGAAAGAATACTATAGTTATACCTGCATATTGACATCTAGGGGGTTTAGATTTGCAAACTTCTGGGTTTGGTTTTATTTACCGCTAGTGCTAAGTTTGCAACAGATGCTGTATGTTGGAGCCCTCATCTCTTTCCCAAAACTCTCTATACTTTTAAGTGCTCACACCATATGCTAAAGAAAGATTAATTATTCCTAGTCCATCCAGCAGTGACTGTATTCCACTTGTCTTGAAATCAGCATGGAGAGGGTGTTGTCAGTGATCTCTTCATCCTTTTTTCCCCAGGTCTGAAGGAATCATAGAATCATAGAATATTAGGAGTTGGAAGGGACCTCTAGAGATCATCTAGCCCAACCCCCTTGCAGAGCAGGATCACCCAGGGCAGGCCACACAGGAACACATAAAGGCAGGTTTTCAAAGTCTCCAGAGAAGGAAACTCCACAGCCTCTCTGGCCAGCCTGTTCTAGTGCAGTTTTTATTCCTTTTGCATATTTATGAACAATATTGTTAACATTAATATTGTTAATATTGCCTAAAACCGGGCAACAGCTACAGTGGGCAGAACTGGGGAAGGCTCAGAGTACCCATGAGCTTACAGGAACCAAGCTGCTCCTCTGGGGAGGAAGGGGCAATTCTGGTTTATGCTCTGTGCCTGTAAACTGTTGTTGCCTTTCTGCCTGTACTTAGTTCGTCTCCATGGTCACTCTCGTTCCATTAAAGCCTTTACTAACTGTCCAGCATATTCTGCTTATGTTGCTTTGGAATTCACTGTATAGCATTCATTAAACAGATATTTTCATCGACACGTAGAAATTCCTTTACGTATTTTTTTTCTTACATCTGTTAAGAGACGAGCTTGGAAGTGTGATGAGAAGGAGCAGAAGTGCTGCTAACCATCCGCAAAATGGGGCTTTTACTCTTACAATGAAGATTCACATTCTCCTTCCCCAGTTCTAACCCCGATGCCAGTTCAAGTCAAATCAAGCCTGCATTTATTGACTTGCCAGAGTTTACTGACGGAAAACATTACTCTTGGCAAATTACAAAATGTCTAGGAGTATCAGACGAAATAACTGACGCTTCACTGCAGTAATATAAATGACCTAAATACCCAGTTCTAGTGGAGTCTTTTGGTGTGTTAAAATAGAACTTTTGCAGAGTACAAATTGCACATAATGTAGAAATGTCACCATCACAAAATAGCTAATAGTCTTTTGAGGAGCTCTGTTAAACAAAAATGTTCTCAAATAAACATAAAGCCATTTTAATTACTATTTTGTTGATGGTTCATAGCATGTTGTCTGTGTGACCCCTTTGGAAGAATGTTATCTTTCATCTTTTCAACATTCTGGCACATCCCCAAGGCTATGAAAAATTGAGTCTGGGGATGTAGGAATTAAATGCATTTCCAAATGCTGCTTTTTTTCCCCTGCATTTTTCTTTTGAGTTAATATATCTTTTTTTTTTCTTTTTTTTTTTTTTAATTTCAAATCCTTATTTTTTCTTTATGTGGTTTCTAAAATTGGATAGCACCTCCTAATTGTAAGTGATTCAGTTTTAACATTTTTCTGCTGCAAAAGCACTGCAATGGCTTGCTGAGATGCTGAGCACCCACCTCACTTGCTAATTTCCACGGGAGCTGGAAATGTTCAGCTTTTAGATTTCATGGAAATAGCACTCAAGATGTCTCAAGCAGAGGACTTAAAAGCTGTTGCTCCAAAAATGGAAGGCTGCTTTTGAAAATCCAGTCCTATATTTGAAGTGTTTTTTTTTCTGCATGAATTTTCTTCATTTTAGTTTCTGAATCAGCTTCACTGAGAGAATTGGGATGAGGAGCAGGTTCCAGGCACAGATGCACCAGAGGACATGGAGGATGGGGGCAAGATGAAAGCCCAGGACCAGCACCAGGGGCCATAACTGTTTGCTTCAATGTCTCCCATCATGACTGTGTGCTCTCCTGTTCTGCAACTGTGTCTTCTCAGACTGATTCAGTACAGGGGCTTTTAACAGTGAGTGGTCTTACACCCAGTAGAGATGAGTACAAAAAACCTCTGTTCAAGATCCCCCATTTTAATAGAATGATGCGTAGAGTTGAGAGATATTCAAATTCTAGGTGGCCCTGGATTTCTTGGTGAGTTGTACCAATCAGAAGCCCTGTTTGTGTCAGTACTATTTGATCCAGGTAGCTGTGCTCTAGAGCAATTGTAGGGATGAGTTCCTTGGGCAGATTGACTCTGTGCATGCAGAGCAATGTTTATTGAGCATCACAATACGGTAACACACAAGGGAATGGCATTGCTTTAAAATCCTGCCTGGTGTTTCTGTAGCATCCCTATGTGAGATGATCTTTTGAGGTAGTTGCTTTAGTTATCAAAAGGAGAGTTTCAGTAATGGAGACAGGGCAACACCTTTCTCTCTGGAAGGCAGGTAAGCAGCTCATGTCTAGGTCGTTCTGCTTTTACTTACTACGTTTTCAATAATTAACTGTACAGAAGAGCTATGGAGCAAGAGCATACATCTGCAAGTGTCATTACTTCAGTACTTGAAATGACATCTGAATGTACTATTTAAATAAAACAAATTTTAAGTACTAAGAAGAGAAGGCATGAAAGGAGAGTACTGAAAGTAGCATTGAGAAATGTGAAGTTAGGGATCAAGTCGATGCCAGGGCAGTTGGTCCAACATACTACCCTTCCTTCCAGCTTGAAGGTGCAGTGGAGAGGAGGTAATACGACTGGTACAGCATCACCCTCAGAGCATATATGAGTCATAATCTGGAGTGCTAAACATCTGTCAATTTTGAAATAATGGGACAAGATTTCTTACCAAAAAGACTTCACATGGATATTCTTTTTTCAGTCTTGCTTTAATTTTATTTTATTATTTTATATTATTTAGTTTTATTTTATTTTTAATTTTC
>JANHFX010017015.1:5863-27711 GCA_027560015.1 Chloroceryle amazona | reverse complement strand
GCTGATTTTAATTAGCAGGAACAGTCCTGTGCAGTGTTCCTAATACACGAATGACAGATTATCAGTCTTGGTCTTTGCCTCTTGATGCTTGTTTAGCCATACGTCTTGAAGAGTTTCCTATTTCTCACTGCTTGCACGGAGTCATATGGGTGCCTCTCATGGGATTTTTAATTCACATTTCCTCCTGCTCTGCTCAGCCAACCATAATACCATGGAGAAGTGTTCTGTCTTGAAGGCAGGAATAAAATTTATGGAAATAAAATTGATATCTGAGATCCATTCTTGAAGGTCATCTCTGCTTATATCTGCTCTCTGTTTATTGCAGTGACAGGGATGTAAATGCATAAAAAAGAGGGTGCAACTCTGTGATTGCATCCTTTCCTGGTGAATACTATTTAATAGCCTGTGTCTGACCAGTTTAAAGGCCTGCTGAGCTGAATTACTGAAACTACAGGTCACGACTAACAATTATGCAAGTTAATTACTCTTTCCTCAATTGTGAAAGGCTTATATAAGGGTTTCTTTTTAAAACAAGTATAATTGCCTTGAAGAAAAAACTCCTATTATTTGCAGGAGAACACATTGTATAATAGAAGTCAAAGCAAGAATCTGCCCTTAAGCTTGCTCTCAGAGAGGTGGTTTAGCCCAGATCCCCTAAAATAAAGTCCTAAGGGGCAGGTTCATGCGTACTTCAAACTCAGATGCGTGACTAGGAACTTACGCATTTTGAAGCATGTATATTTTATTTCAGGGATGTATTTGATGTAAAAAAAAAATAAATCTTTAGATGTCTTCAAGCATTAATCTTCAAACAAAAATAGAATTACATTTGTAGAGCAGTTGGGAATATTCAGAATCCAGAGTAACTGGGAAATTCAAAACATATCTGCTGTGAAAGATCTATTTTAGTATAGCAGAAATAATTTCACATACAGTTGTTTCTGTGTTCTGTTTTGGAAATGTAAACTGGTTAAAAAAACCTGACTAAATTCACTACAAAAGCGGTAATTACATTCCCTCCGGAGCCAAGCTGGTATGTAACACAGCTCCTTTTGACTTTTACTATCTGTGGGTTTTAGTGTAGGCGGAAAACTTGCCACAAAATGATAATCGGATAGTACTCGACATTTCTAAAAAATGGGTTTTTTCCCACCAGATTTGCAGCCTACACAGTGAAGTTATGTACTTGTATCATGAGAAAATGTAATTTAGGAAAGCAGGAATTCACTGAATATAAAATCTCAAATGGCTGAGGAGAATACAGTTTCAGTATTAGGCTTTTATACAAGGAAAAATGTTAATAATTTCTTGTTTCTGCAGTTATGTCTTGAATATTTACAAATTTGTATATAAGAGAATGTACGATGCAGATGTATTTTTCAATATAAAGCAGTAGGTACCAAATTCATAAGGTGAGGCAGAGTAGAAGTAAAAGCTTTTCTGATCTACATAAAGTCTTCTTTATGACCAGCAGTAATAAGTAGGATCTGAAATAGGCAGCAGTACAAAACTGGCATAATACCACTGGCATGAAGAAAAGTTGTTTTCTCTCCCCTCCCTTTAACTGTAATGACTGCAGCGCTAAAGATATCTTTAAAATCTAAAACAATAGAGAATAATACAATGTAGAAAAATCCATTTGTATTTAAATGTAACATCCTAAAGTAGAACAGAATTTTGAGGGAATTTTTAAAAACAATCAACATTATCTTAGAAAGTCATTTATTAAGACTTCTTACTTTGGAGTGTTCAGCTGCTTTTAGTTTGGGTTTGCATGCGTTTTAGCTCAGATTCTCTGTTCTTCACTGCTTGTGTCAAACCCTGTAATTGTTTCATTAAACTTCAGACTGGCTATTCTGTTGATAGGGAGATACGGATACCCTTAAGCTTGTGCAAGAAATGTACATTTACAGTGGCCATTATAAACATTTTATTAGGTATTATAGATCAGGAGTTTATGATGGTTACCAAATCTGCACGCTTCTATAGACCTAGTTTACTGGTACCTCTGTCTCATTAAGCCAGCATGCTCGCAAGCTGTCCCCATAGAATAATGAACAATTCTTGAATTAGGAACATCCATAAATAAAATAATGGCACTAGAATGTTGTGTCATGATTGGGTCACTTCAAGGAATTTGAAACAACTGCTCTGCTACGGAGGCTTTGACGAGCAGAGTGTGTAACTGCAGCTTGCGGCTGTTTCATCCTTGTCTTGAGGGTAAAATGGAGCAAAAGTTCATTAAATTCATAATTGCTATAAAAACATGAAGTTTAATTCATGTCTTCCTGGAGGAAGTGCTGTAAGAAGCAACTATATAGCCTGAGGTAGTGTGTGCCTATAATTATTATTTGGTATCTATTCTACAGCATGTGAAATGCCTGCTCTCACAGGTCCAAAGTGCAGTGATGACAGCAGTTTTTTCCAGTCACAGGACAGATAACACAGGTTTAAGATAGTAGAAAGTGGGTGCATCTTCCACTACTGTCAGCAGTATATTCTGGTCAAGCTGCATGAATTCAACTCCCAGATAGTACCAGAAAGAGCAGAACTGAAGCAAACTTTTACAATATTCTTGAGTTTGCTTTAAGAACTTAATTTAAAGTGTTTTATTAAGACTCCTGTTAACATATCTGTTTGGATGTCTTTAGGTTATTTGCAATTCAGAGCCAATCTAATAAAATTAATTCATTTGATAACAATTTGGAGTATTTTATTGGGGGTATTTTATTCTTTCTGGCCATCTTTCTAGTTTCCTGGAATCATTTTTTTTCAAATATTATCACAGATGACTGAATGCTTCTTCATATTTGAACTGCCACATATGCCTAACAGCTTTTTCAGTTCTTTGATTTATTTGGGACTGTGTGGTTATCAGAATCTTGATAAAGTTGCATGCAAGAGCTGTAAGGCTGCGTTTTCTGTCTTGAACCCTCTCCAGACTTGAGATACAATACAAATTTTAAGACAGGTTGGTGACAACCCTTGATGTTAACAGTGCAGCTGTCATTTGCCAGAAATGATAGTAGACAAGCTACTTGCACTTGCTCTTTTATTTCCTGGAGGTGTGAAAGCAAGCAGGCCTCTGAGAGAGAACTTCCTGGAAAACGTGGAAGGAGTAACTAAGAAAAAGAGAAGTACATTCAGTATGTTCAGCTCCAAAGTACAGCATAAAGTATGTACAGCATAGCAAGAAGAAGTAACCGGAGGTGCTAAAACCAGCTAAAACCAGCTCAGCTTCCTAGACTGCAATAGATCAGGACCTTCAAAGAAAAGGTTTTGTCTGTTTTGTCAAGTACTGCAACTTCACCCTGTCATACTTCTTTCTGAATTGTTGGTATCTGATCACACAATTGCATGGTTGCCAGTTTGAATGCAGACGAAACGGTGAGAAACGCACAGCCCTGGAAGAAAGAGAATGGCATCTTCTTGGTGGCAACCTCCAGATTTCATCAGATCTTCATCAAGGTTGTCTGGAAGCATCACCCAAGCTTCAGCTTCATTGCTTCGCAAAAGGAATTTCGGGAGGTTGTTCCATTTTGTGTTTGTTGAATGTCTGAGGTTCAGAAGGATTATTTTTCTAGAAAGGAGGATAGCTTTGAAGAGATTAAGAATTTGATATCAGAAGTTCCTCATGGAGTTTGTTGACATAAAATAGCAAAAACACAGCAAGGGTTTATTACTTATATTTTTTCTTCAAACTGCCTTCTTTTAACTGTAGAGATATTACTGTGTTGTTTTAGAAGAAAAAAAAAAGGTAGTTCTAAATCAAACTTTCTGTTAGAAAAAGGCATTTGCAAACAATGACCAGAAAAGTTTGGCTAGCGCAGTGTCTTATCTTTTGGGAGATGAAACAAAAGATGACAAATGCTATGTAGAATGCAAAAGTAATCTCAAAGAGTAGAGTGCAGCTGTTCATCATTTTAAAGGTTTTACAGCTGGTTTTCTAAGTGATAATTCAGACAAATTAAATGAGTTCTGTAGTGTTCTTTAACCATTTGGGAAATCCATCCTTTTCTTTTAGAATATTTCTTCTTCCAATAATTGAAAAAGTAAAAATAGATCTATCTACCTGTTTCTGTCCAAAGTTACTCTTTGGATGAGTTCTTCAAACTGTATATCAGAAGAAGGAAAAAATTCTGAACTTTTAAATTTCTTTAGAAATATACCCAGCCTATTTTAGAATACTAGAAGTGACTCCTGATACGAATCACATTTCCCTGGCTTCTGCTGTTTGACTGGTTCTTAATAGCTTCTGGTAGACACTGTAATGATCATAAAATCATAGAATCATTAGGGTTGGAAAGAACCTCTACGATCATCAAATCCAACCTTCATCCCAACATCTATCTATCCATTAGACCATAAGCTGAAGTGCTATGTCCTCTCATTTTTTTAAACACCTCCAGGGAAGAGGACTCCCCTACCTCCCTGGGCAGCCTGTTCAGTGCCCAACCACTCTCTCAGTGAAGAATTTCTTCCTAATATCCACTCTAAACCTCTCCTGATGCAACTGGAGGCCATTTCCTCTCATTTTATCATTAGTCATTTGGGAGAAGACACCAACACCAACCTTGCTACAACCTCCTTTAGGTAATGATGTACTGTTATCCTGATCTTGGTATCTTAGTTGAAAAAGGAAAATACATCAAATACTGTGGATAACACAGCAGGTAGCAGAAGAAACTCCTTCACTGACATTTTTCCAGATAAGGACTAATATAGTACCAGTTGTTCCACATACTGTCTTGAATGTGTAACGCTCTTCTAAACCTTCTGCTGACAGAAGAAACCTTCAGGGAGTTCATTCATGTTGTGAGGCAGCATTGGACCCTCTCAGCATCCATGAGTGGGCTGAGGACTGAAGGGCAGTTGATCATCAGCATGCTCTTGGCCAGCACCCCGGAGTCACGGTGGTGCTATCCAGTGACCCCAGTGGCTGTGTTCAGGTGGTGAGGTGCTGGCATCAAGTGAGTGTACATGTGAAATACTCACATTTTAGATTTGTTCTATTCCCTAATACAATTTATTTGAAGATGGAGAAGTAAACACAAAGAGCCTGTATTATAGGAGCTAGTACCGAAGAATAGTAATAAAGTAGTCCTTAAAAAGAGAACTAAGAGGAGTTTGTTTGCTGAAAAACTTACAGGAGTTTTGGAGAATAGTAATTGCAAGAAATAATTATTATGTGTTTATGAAAAAAAAAAAGCTAAATAACTCTTTGAGGCCTTTTGAAAAGATATTTCATGAGACAATAGAAGTTTTCTTCTTTAATGTTGCCAAACCTGAATTGGAACACTAAGAGGTGCATTAAGAAATTAAGCATAGGAAATATGTATATGTTAATGCACACACATAGTTGTTTATTATGCATAAATACCTGAAAGGCACTGTAGAATAAGTGTGTATACATAAATTTATCGAAGCATTAGGTGAAATTTAAATAAGAGAGCAATTGTGATGTCATCCTTTGGGCAAATATTTCTGCTATCAGGGAACTATATGCAGCTCATGTTTTAAAGCAGGTAGAAAAATTGGTAACAGGACCTTTACAGAATCTCTCTGTAGCTCTTAGAGAATTCTCTGCATTAAGCTCAAGCCTGAATATTTGCTGCTTTTTACAGTATTGGACCATGATGAATACCATATAAAAAGCTCCTGACCATTCTATCCTTGATGACAAAGGAAGTGCATGGAGAGAAAATGTCTTTGGAAAGCCCAATAGCTATTCATACTCAACTAATGTGATCTTGCTTAAATTAAACTTGTCCTGTATACTCCACACAAATAATTTTATTTATCACAAGGTAATTGTTCATCACTTCTTTTGAGGAGGATGAAACGGAGAAGGATGTTGCTTTGCCTTTATTTCTGTTAATTGTCATATTTTTGTTTCAGGAGAAAAGCTGGTAATATGGAGGAAAATACATTTTTATTTGAGATATTTTTGTTTTGAAATTTAAATCTCATGTTTTGCATTGGGAAAAACTTGTTTTTGCTTGTCAGTGAAGACAAAAGTAACTCTATGAAACAATGTGGATTTTCTCTCTTACTTTAATTCTGAGCAAATTTCCCTTTAAAAGTATCGGAAGCATATTGCTGATGGTGAGAGGAACAGTAATGTCAGTTTAAGAGCAGCTTTCATTTCATGGTAACTGTCTAAAGCTAGCACATGCAGGGTTTGGAAATAACTGGACATTGAAAATACAGTCAAACCACTCGTGGGCATAAAGCTTGCTGAAAGGCTCAGATGCAGTTAGAACTTAACCTTGATATTTATGCTGTAGTTTCTGTCACATGTTTCCATTTTAATCTCTGTCCAGGAGCTATTAATTCAGCTGTAAGAACTTGCTTCAAGCTGCAATTTTTAATTCAGTATGTCAAGGTGGAAAACCAACAGAAATTGATTCATCAGGCTTTTAGTTCCAGGAATCTTTAAAAAGCTGCTGAGATCAGGAAATCTATAAAGGTGTGGTGAAACAGACACTACGTGGCTTTTAGTTCAGACCTGTTACAAATGAACAGATAAAAACTATTTCTGATTAAATATTAGGCAGTATCTTTCCTAAGATTTCAGATAAATCTTTGGAGCAAATGCCACGCTGCAAAAAATCTGTTCTGAGGTTGAAGTGTGAGGTGCTTCAGTGCTTGTTCAGCATGTTCAGAGGTAAACAACTAGGAAAGAGTAATTACCCTCAAATTAGTAGTCCAAGAGTCCAGGCAAACTCTTCCAGTATGCTTTGGTGATGGTTTGGAAGAGTCTCAGTGGCTTGATATGGACTTGGCTGAATGTGAACTGTTGTTTCTTGTGGTTACTTTACAGCTAAGACTTCAAAGCAGCCTTTTAACTTGTTCTGAATAAATTTCTGACAGATCACTTATACAGACTGGCAAGTCTTGGAGGAGCATATGTGTTGATAAAAACTTTTTTTTTTTTTTTCCCTAAAAAGAATAGTTTGTTTGGACTCATAATCTATGTCTGTGACTCTCATTCTGGGCAGAAAACCTCTACTTTCCTTAGCTGTGGTTGTAAACAGTGACGTAAACTTGATCCTGCCTTGAATTATTGACTGAATAGTTGGAATTCCTACTCTTGTCTGGTGGGAGAAATAGGAACATGTTCAACACAACAGTGTTTGTATCTACCTAGAAATCCCTCATCTTGGTTGCAACTCCTGCCTGCAGTATAGTCATCTGCAGTCTAATGCACCCTTTTTCCCCTGTTCATCCCATAGCTCTCCCTTGGCCTTGCATCAGGCTAACTTTTGTTTGTAGGTTTTAGTGTACCCGGTGGAAAACTGTCATAATACCTTCTCCATGTTAATTTGTATATGGTTCTAATGCTGCAAGTCAAGGAAGATCTTGTTCAGTCAGCCTCTGCTTCTGGGCAGTAGAAGAGATGGTGAGACTTAAGAAGTCCTTTGTTTGAAGGCTTATGCAGTAGTTAATAACATCTGTGTTTGACAGATTTCCCTTTTTAGGTTTTATTTGTTCAGTTTGTTAAATACTGCTCAAAGAGGAGGCTTGAAACGTGGGAGGTTGCCTGCCTGCTGTCAGGTATCGGAGAGCGGGCTTGTCTGCCTGCTGGGCTGGGGCTGTGGGACAGCCTCCTCTGGGGCGGGGGTTTCCATTTCTGCTCCTGGTGAGGTTTCTCTTCTCAACTGTGGGTGCAGATGCTCCTGCCATTGTTTGAATAGGAAAACTAGCTTCCTAACCTGAAATTACATGATGTGAACACTCTTCCTGGAATGCCATATAAAGAGAACAGGAAAAAGTAGGGCAGGAGAGAGGCATCAGGGCTGTAACAGGGATGATTAGTGTAGAATTGCAGAGTCAATACAAGTAATGTAGATGAAAGCAAATGAGGGAAGACAGCAGTAGAAGAAAAGCAAAGCTGTATTCACGAGGGTCTCTCTTTTTGTGGTCCTGTCACACTAGCATCCAAAAATGTCCAACCATCTGAGGTACAACTTTAACTGTTAAAAATACTCATTTGTAACACTAATTCACAAATAGGATTTTTGAAAGAGTTGAATACTCCATTGTTTTTAAACAACATGGTTACACAGCCAAGGAAATTAATACTTTCCAAAAGTATTGATATTTAGGCTAAAGATGAGGGGGATAACCCGTGTGTGAACTCAGTAATTTCACTAAATGCTGTGGTGGTTTTTTTCGATTTAAGTTTTTGATGATGTTGATTGTATTGAATCACATAAGTCAATTTAACATTGTTCCTCTAAATCCTGTTTCCACAAGGGCTTGGATATATCAATCACCATCTCCACATTACCACAGTCATTAATTTTTAGAAATCAGGCTCTGTGTTGACTGATGAACATAGTCCCTGCTGCAGATGGCCTCCAAGGTTTAGTCTGTGCTATAAAAAACATTTTTCCCTGGTTCTCGAAGCTTGCTGTAGCCCACACCACTACAATTTCTGAAGCAGATAACGCAACTGATAGTGTTGTGTATGACTTTGGTAAGTGTTCCAGAAATAGCAATTCTTTAAATGCAGATAGGTCTTCCCAGTGGGAGCCTGAAGGCACTGCTTGGGTTGCTCTTGCAGATGCCATGTGGCTGGCGTGGCTAAGATGGAGCTTCTCCTTTCTCTCCCTCCACTCTGGCACTCACTTCAGTCCACTTTTGCTGGGCTTCAGGCTGCATGTCTTTATGTCCCAGCATGGACCTGAGCCATAAAACTAATCTGGATAAAAAGTAACCTGGAAAAAAAAAGGAGATACTTGTTACAAACACTCCGAGATCAGTTTACCTGGCAGAAAGAAGCAAATTCCTATCTCTCAGGCTTTGGATGGTTTTTAAAATCCAGCCCACAACTGCAGAAATCAGGTAGTGTTTCTGCTCTATCTGCCGGAAACACACAGGATCAGATGCTGCTGATACTAAAATCACAGTCCCTTTTCAGGAAATCTGTCTCGGTATCTTTCCAGGCCACCAAATACTATTTAAAGCACATGCAGACAGGAAAGAAAGAAAAAAAATCAAAATACTACAGAAATGAAAGAAAATATTCTGAGTTAAAAGCAGAGTTAGCAAACTTGAAGCTTGTTCCCATGGAAGTAAAATAGCAATTTTGAAAGCTGTGCTAGAATGCATTCCCTGAAGACATTTATGTGGATTTCTTTTTTGTAGATGGTTTCTTCCTAGTAAGAGAGTTCAGCTTTCTATTTTTGTACTAAGTCCCCCAAAGGTAGAAGAGATGTTAGTTTAACCAAAGATGTTAATTCCTCTCTAGAATTTCCTTTGGCCTCAGAAGGTGGATGTGGCCTCAGTTGTTATCTTTATAACCTTTCCATGAGATCTGTGGATGTAACAAAACTATTAGGGAAGAGGAATGTTGCGTGCATCTATTTATCTGTTTTCTATTTGGAGAGTGCTGTTTTGTTTTGCGTTTGTGCAATAACTCCCACTTTTCAAAAACATCAAGAGCAGGAGCCAAATACAGGATGTACAGGAAGCATAAGAAAATTGTTTCTTTGTGTTAGAGATGTGATTGCCTTTAGTATATTGTCACAGTAAGTTTTCCTGGTTGCATTAGCACTGAAGTTTGACTAATCAGTAAGACACTTAACTCCAGAACATTAAGTTTCAGTGTATTGTATGGCAATTATCTTTTAAGAAATGCCTTTCAAGAACAGCAGCAGAGGTCATGGCACATTCCTTTTCTTTGTGCATTAAGGAAGAACAATCAAATATGCGTGGAATTAATTTGATCTTTTCAAATTAGGAAAGAAGAGCCATGTCTGCTTGGGAAAATACCGAGCTTGTGTGTATAGCCAAAGCCCGTTATATAAGGTACTTTTGGGGGAGGTAAACTCCCCAAAATTGTTAAATCTGTTTTCTGTTGGAAACTGATTTTCTAAATTACTTTTCAAGCGTGTTGTTGTTATTTCATTGACATAATAAGAGGTGTGAGATTTGCCTGCACTGAAGTACATACAGCTCCAGTTCGTAATTAATTTAGGAATGGACTTAAGCAGCACTCAAAACTGGTCTGTTAATTAAGACACTTGAAAAATAAAGGCTATTTTGGTGACTATTTTTGTAGATTCACTTCTGAGTATCTACAGTGCTAATGTGATTGCTATAATCTAGTGACAGCTGTCAGATTAAGAATTAATTATTATTTGTCTTCATTCAGTATTTACAGTGCACAAGTTGCTTGTTAGTATAATTACTCCTGTGCATAGATTCCACTTGCCTTCCTGGCAAAGGTTTAGTAGCATATTTTGTTTTGGCAGTAATATCTCAGTCTGTTACTTTCTCCATCTAAATTTATACCTGATGGCTTCGTTGTCTTATATTCACCTTAGATAAAAATATAGTTCATTGTTAAAGATTTTGAGGTGTCTTTGCTGCTTTGCTTCCTTCTGTTGTGCATTATACTTCCTTGTGCTTTTTTTATCTACCATAAAAGACCTGTTACATCCCTTATCCTTCTCTGGCGTGTATTTCTGGTTTTGTGATTTTTTTAATGGCTAACAATAGAAGGAAAGAAAATGTGGGGCGTGTAGCCTCAGCCAGATGACCCTTCAACAGTTCTGCAGAAGTTACAGTAAGACAAACGTGGGCTGCTTCTAGACATTTTGACGTGTCTGTCAGCTTGGTTAGTGGGATGTTTACTGCGTGACTATGCTGACTTTAAACAACAAAGATTTTGGAAGAAGGGTAGATAGGGGAAATGGTAACTAGAGCTAGGGCATTTCTGAGGTCTTTGGGTTTATTATGTTCATAAGAGTCATCAGACTTATAAGCAGAATAAAATAAGCAGAAGCACTCTGCTGAAATACTGAAGTGCTGATAGAAAATGAGAGCCAGTAAAGCAGCTTTGATGGAAAAAAAAGTAGCCCTTTTCCTGAGTTAAGAGTGTGGAAATCCCTTCACGATGGTGTCATTGGCTTGATGGAGTGGATAGGGTGGTCAGGGTTACCACCTTGATAAGGACTTTTGGGAAAACAGCAAAATCTTTTTCTTTCAATCTTACCTTTGTTGCTGCTGCAAAGGTTAAGACAGTTGATTCAAACCCACCCATTACCCACTGGAATGTAGGTAAGTCTGCTCAGTATTAGAGGAACAGTAACTCAGGTCCATCCCAGGAGGGCAGCTGGTGATGTGGCATCCAGGTGTGTTCCCCAGTATTGACCCTGCAGAGCAGCTGCTCTCCCTGGCCACCTTCCATTGCATCAAATGTCACTACTAGATGGTTGCTAAAGCTCAGTGTTTTGCTTCGTTGTTTTGATACTGAGATTCTCAATGAAGCACAGTTAATGTATATGGCAAGAAAATACTATTTGCAAGGTTTAGTGGTTCAGTACATGGGAGAGGATTACTTTTAACTATGTTTTGGGTTTTTTTTAAATAGCAAGCTATCTGTCATTACATCTCTGAGGTGCAGTATGTATTACTAGACATGAAGGGGAATCGATGGTCTTCCTTTACTTCTCTGCGCTAAAAAGAAAAAAAAAATATTCTGAAGTCAGGATTTTGTTTAAGATAAGAAGATTAAAACCAAAAAAAACAAAAACAACCCAAAAATAAGCAGCCTTTCCAATATTGTGAGGTCTCCCATTGACTTGAAACAGAAACTGTACTGTATTCATAGTGGAGGAGAAAATGTACCTTTACAGGTATTTTGTCTATCTTGGTCTTTCCAAATTCTCTTTCAGAAGTTTTTCTGCCTCCTTTGTCCAGCAGCCCATCTCCTGCAGCCTGCCTGTCCAGGAGTGCGAGCATGGTACACCCATGGCAGTGTGTAGGGATAGGCTTCCTCCTGCCTGAAAGGACCAGTAATGCTTATGGGAAATTTTCAGTCAAGTTTTGCTGTTGTTTTATGTACAAGTTCTATAAAGTAAAAGCAATACCCTTATTTTTGTTGCTCATTGCTCTAATTACACTGCACGTCGTAACTGGCTATTGTCCTGCGTTTGATTGCCATGTGATTTATCCCTTTAGAATACTTTGACTGCTGTTTATTTCCGGACTTTGAGTGTTAATTCTTAGGTGCAGAGCTCTCTATTGTCCCTTAAGAAGAGGAAATGAGACCATGCAGGCTCTTCTTGGCATTCCAGATGTTCAGACAATCATAGAAGAGCTTGTGGTCAACCTGACACCACAGCGTGGCACCTCAGCCTGCTTCTCCCTTGGCTCTGTTGGACAGGATCTTTTCATATGGACAAAACATCTCAGAAGTCCATATTATTAATTTTTTTCCCACTTTTTGTTGCTGTTAACAACTATTTTTTTCTTATTGGGACACAAATTGCATAAATGGGTGTAGCAAGGTTATCACAGAAATGATGAAGAAATACAAACCTCTAATACAAGTTTTACAATGTTAGGCTTGCAGTTTTGCCTTCACATTAGTTTATAAATCTGTTGGCTCTATGGTAGCTGCTTTTATGTCGTCATAGGTTGCAAATCAGCTAGATTTTTTATTTCTGTCCATACTTAATTATGACTGTATTCATTTTAGATTAATTTGTCATTCAGATGGTAGCTCCTGTTTTAAGTACTGAGCCAAGCCTTTGGCATGGTGGTTGTGATTTCAGTCAGTAATGTTCTGCCAGGCGATACACATGGTATCTCTTTTGTTGTCTTTAATGGGAAATATAGGAAAGATTAATTGAATAAAACCCCAGATGGTATTCCATTAAAATGGAAGCCACCAGTTTATAGTAATGAAATTTTTTTTGCTGTTGTTAACTTTTGATCTTTCAAGACTGGGAACTGTACGGTTTGATTTAAAACAAGAGTCCCAGGCTTCCGTAAATGTTAATTCTTGAAGCAAAATCAGAATAATAATGCTACTGATACAGAAAGGGCAAAAAAAATATTAATTCTTCAGTGAGCTACTATTTTCAGGTGTCAATGCATCCCTGGGAAAATGCAGTCTTAGGATGACAGTTCTCAATTTTCTGCTGATGCTAGAAATCATTTATTTGAGTTTGAATTTAAATGAATAAAGGAATTTAACATCTTAGGAGCACTAAGGAAATTCCAAATAGTGTCATTTTCTTGATTAAAATATATGTAAAATAATTTAGATTTCAAAGAGCATAGGCATTTTAGTCTGCTTGCAATGAGGGATAGTTATCTACATCCTCTAAATTCTATTTCCAACTCCCTTTCATAGCAATATAAACATAGGAATGCATATAAAATTATATACTTGAAAAGTACATAAATAAAAAATTATTGTATTTGCTTCCTCCAGGAGGTTTTGAATGTGATCTTAAAATGTTATGTAAGAAGTTTTGCAAATAAAACGTTTATAAACTTAAAAATAACAAAACATTTCTGTGTTATTTATAACAATAACTATCTCCCACCTATACAGGGAACTGACAATAACAACCCTTTCCAAAGAGCAACACGATGACTAAGTACCAACATGGTATTAGTACGCCCTTGCTGGCTTTCTTGCAGATTACCTGTTGTTAGGTTATATTCATGTAATGCAACAAGATATTTACATACTTGTCTGTGGCAGAGACTTCTGTAATAAGACTTTTCATGGTACTGAGGAAATTTGCTAAACATAGACTTGAGAAACAGAATGATCTGATTTTGAGGTGGGGGAAGGAGGACGAGTAAGATAATCAGCAGATTCCTTTTGCATTTTTACTAGGAATTTATTTGTATCATTTTTTAAAATTAAATTTAATAATTAAAGGAGTCATGTTGCTTAAGAATTTGTTTTCAGTTATGATTCCCAGTAAGATTTTTCATGTAAGATTGCTTTTCTTCTCACAGGTGAGGTTCTGAAGCCTTTCTCCACTGTCCTCCAGGCAGCACTGGACTGGCACTCAGTACAGACTTGTGTGAAGGAGAGGTTCAGAGAACAGCAATTAATCTGTCTAATGAATAAAACCCTTTGTAAGCACCATAACATTTTGAAACAGAGCGAGTTCCTGCATACTCAACAGATCTGATTACCATGTGACAATTACAGTAGACTATTGTAGGGGGTGAAAAGGCCTTTAGAGACATCGAAACATATAATGTACTGGAAGTTGGCTTTAGTTTATTGGTAATATTCAGTTAAAGGTTTGGTTTTATGGCACCTCCTCCTTCTGCATATGTTCAGCTCTTGTTCTGTGTTACAATGCTAGGTTTTATGAAAATTAGTTGTATTTGATTTGCATTTTTGTCCTACCCATCCCTTTTTATTATATATAATTTAATTATATTGTTTCCTTTAAATGACCATAGCCTATTTGATATTGGTGAGGATATTTCTCTGCAAAGCTGTATCTACCCTATGGAACTGAGGAGGGCTGGCATGTAGGTGTGAGCACTGGCATGTGGTTATCCATACTGTTACACTGCTAGGGTCAGTTAAATACTAATACAGATACAGCCTGAAATCTCAGCCCTTTTGTGAGTACTAGCTCTAGTGTGAGCATGGCAATCAACAGTGGCATCTCAGGTCATCAGCTTCTGTTTGCAGTGGGCTTGGAGAGCTTTGAGGTAGGGAAGGGGGAATGGGCTCTGTGTGTCACACCCGGAAAGGGTTATGGATAGAGAAAGATACAAAGAAAGCTTTTTCAGAATTGCTTTAAAGAAGGGGAGATCATGTATCAGCTCGTGAGGTGAAAGTGAACTGATGCTGTTCATTACTCAAAGATCCTTTGTCCCATCACTGTGTGTATCTGCATCCTTTCCTGGCTGTCTTGTCTTTAGCCAGGAGGAGGACCTCACAAGTCTCTTCCCCTGTCTATGTTTTGTCTCTCAGCCTTACCATGAGCTGGTGATGGTGTAGGAATGCAGCACTGGCCATACTGGCTGCAACTTCAGTGTTGGTTTGAACAGCAAACCTGCACTAGCTGCAAGTCAGGTAGCCACAAATACAGATTTTAGGGTAGGAAAGAATTTTGAAAAACAGAGTCTAATTTACTGATTTCAGATCCTTTTGTTAGAGGGTGGAGTGTTCTGGTGGCTCTTCAGGATATCTGGCACTTGCAGTCAGTGTTTGAACTGCTGGATACAAATCATTATGAGGCCGATTGCTGAGACCAGTCATAACTAACGCAACAGGGACCTCATTGTGGCATTACAGATCTGCTTCTATTCTTCTGTTATTACTTTGGCAAGAAGAGAATTGCCATCATAAGTATAGAGACTTTTGAATAAAATTGAAATTTACACTACTGGATCAGAATCTTAATTACAGCCCAAAGACTTCGACTGTACTCTGGTTTAGCGATAGGTTTGGAATGAGTATTCACAAGCTCCAGTGTAGCAGATGTAATTAACTGTAATCTAGGTTATTAATCATAGAATCATAGAATCGTCAGCATTGGAAGGGACCTTACAGATCATCTAGGTACACCCCCCCTGCCAATGGCAGGGACACCTCCCACTAGATCAGGTTGCTCAGAGCCCCATCCAGCCTGGTCTTAAAAACCTCCAAGGATGGGGCTTCCACCACCTCTCTGGGCAACCTGTTCCAGTGTCTCACCACCCTCATGGTGAAGAAATTCTTCCTAATGTCTGACCTGAATCAAGCTATCTCTAGTTTGAATCCATTCCCTTTAGTCCTGTCACTACCCGACAGCCTAAAATGTCCCTCCCAACCTTTCTTGTAGGCCCCCTTAAGGTACTGGAAGGCCACAATAAGGTCTCCCAAGAGCTTTTTCTTTTCCAGACTGAATGACCCCAACTCTCTCAGTTTGTCCTCATAGGAGAGGTGCTCCAGCCCACTGATCATTCTCATGGCCCTTCTCTGGACACATTCCAGCACCTTGTAATCCTTTTTGTAATAGGGGCTCCAGAACTGGATGCTGTGCTCCAGCTGAGGTCTCACGAGAGTGGAGTAGAGGTTATGTTGCTTAGTATCTTCATAGGATAGAAGATAACTTCTTCCCAAGATGAAAGAGCTCTGGTTTATTCTTCTGAAATTAATTTTAGGCATACTATAAACTTTGACTTACTCCTTCTTTGTACAAGAAGCTGTTTGAAATAGATACTTTTTATAGCTTGTCAAAAATAACTAGAACACTGTAAATGGGAGAATTGACAGATACAGTGTGAGGACCTGGGGTTTTTTTAAGAGCTTAATTCTTTGTGCTCTCTCCATTAATCTTGAGAGGAGTCTCTTCTGCACACAGGGAGGATTTTCTCCAAGAAGTAGCAGGTGAAAAAAGCTGTAGTGATGCAAGGAGCAGAAAAGCTATGTCAAGGAGAATGTGTAGAAGCACTTAACCAGTGTGTGCAGTGCAAAGGACTTTTCATTCTGAAATATATGCAAACGTTGGAAAGTTCAGAAATGTGGCCTTTGCTCTTTCTGCTTTAAGTAGAAAGATCTGTCAGTAAGATGATGTATCTTTCAGGGCAATTTTTACATCACCAATATGAGGTTGAAGAAGTTATTATCAATCATTTTTAAAGATGCTATGTGGTGTTTTATTCTGTCTCTTGATTCAATGTCCAGTTTTTATTTTATAGTTTTCACTTTCTATTTCCCCTCACTGTTTATCCCACTATCCACTGTGAGTATCTTCCTCAGTCCAGATAGGGTATTGCTAACATTTTTTGCTTTGCTTCTGAGCCATGTGCTGAATAAGCCAGTGAAACAGATTAAAGCTCATGTTATTTTTCTGTGTTTCTTGGAGCAAGTACATCAACAATGATGCAAAATAAATGCTTTTGGGAACAGCTTAAAATTTTATGTGAAACACTTGACCTCCCAGTGCCCCTGATGTCAGGCGGGGATGGTAGGTGATGACATTTGAAAAGGCACAATGTTTCTGTGAGCAGTGATAATGTAAAATGGAGATTAGGAGACTGCAGAAGGGTAAGGAAGAGTCCTGCCGTCACCTACAACCTCACAGATCCCTGCTTTCCCAAACAACCAGGAGGAAGAGGGGAGTGAGGGAACAGCTGTACTGGGCAATTAGAATAACAGTGCCTGAATTCTCCTCTTTTGCCCTCTCTATATGTAAAGACCAAGAGCAAATGTAAGAAACTCCTTCTTTCCATTTGTTGACAAAACTCGGTCTGTAGTTTGGATAGCTTCTTGAAATTGTCATGAAGAAATAGTACTAATTAATTATAAAGAGTACAGCACTTGCCTGTCTTTAAGAAAGGCCAAGCAGACAATACCTTTAGTTACTTGAGCTTTCAAACTTAATATTCTTGCAATCTAGTCATCTGTTAACATTTAGGAGAGTACCTCCCAAAGAGATTATCCACTTCTTTCTGTTTTTAGCTGGATTACAGATCATTAGCAATCTTTAGATTCCTGTGTATAAGGAAGTGCAATGAGAACAGCATACGGACACGGCATTTAATACCACGCTTGTGGGAAGAACTAAGTTGCTAAGCCCCTTAGGTTCAGGTCAGGGGAGACTAGGTTAAGCCTTTCCTGATATATCGTAGCCTTTCACTGAACACATAAGGTTCACGTCAGACTAAAGATAGTTTATTATGTTTCTGATTAGATCACAGTAACCTATGGGATACAAATACAAATTTTTCTGGTGCTAAGTTAATTGGTCTTCTGACTTGAATAATGTGCTGTCTGTAAGGTTGCATGTTCTTTGTGTGAAGCCCTAATGTGTTACTTTAAATATGAGATTCTCTCCACCTTCCCTCACCCCTTTCTTTTCATTGTCATTTTTAGGTAAATTTAAATAATGATACCACTCTCTAAAATTACTATATTTTCATTCTAGCAATATCGATGCAAAAATTAAAAACGTGGTCCAAACACTGCTTTCTGAAGTAGAATTCCCATCAAAAAGAACAATAAAAAAGCAAAATCCATGGAAGATTGTCTTTGTATTGGTAGTCTTATTTCAGTAACCTTGAACTTAGAGATAGGGCACTGTATTTTTATATAGGCTTCAGATGTTCTAAGAAATAAATAATATTTTTTTTTCAAAGACAGAGTTCAGGTTTCCTGATGAGGGATACTGAAGAGTTGCGCTTGACTTTTGTGTTTCAGAAACTACTGTGTCTTTCCAAATGCTCAGGTATGGCATTTCTGTGATGAGGAATCCATCATTATATTGCACTACAAATACAGCATCACAATAAAGGATTGATGGAGTGAGCTCGCAGGTGGAAAAGAGGGTCAAACAGGAAAACCCTAGCCTAGCTGATGAGTTCCACTTAGCACGGCATTAAAGTGTTGTTGATAGATGTGCATTTTTAGTGGCTTTAGGACATACTCTTCATCACTGAATATAATGCAGGAACTATGCATGGTAGTTGGCACACAATAATGGGAAGAGAAAGTAAAATGCATAAGTAAGCATGACGTTTCTTAAAGGAGAAGTAATAATGACATGAACTTCCATGAGAAATTGCCAGGGAGAATTATGCTGTACTGTGCAGAGAATGCCACTTTTTCCTTCCTTGTACTCTTTCACCAACACTCAAACTTTCTACTTATAAAAGGACATAAAGTTGAAGGTGAAAATTGTTTCTGCAGTTGCACTGCTATGATATTTACAGTCTGGCTGCCTCCTTTTCCTCACAGTGAAGGTACTCATATAGCTGTCTGGTTGCTAGCACATCTGTAGCAGAGAAGGCCAGCACTAGGGCATTGAAAATAACCAAGTTCAGGAGAAACCACCATGGCAGGGGCCAGAATGCACATGTCTTTTTGAGGAAGCAGCACAGAGAATCGAGCTCTGGGTCAGACTGCGTCAGCCCAATTTCAGAAGCAGGAGAGAAGTTGTAGGGGAAGGGCTGTGGAGAGGTGTTACAGCAGGTAGGGACCAGGTAATGAAAAATTGCAAAATGTGGCACTTAATCTTAGGAAACACTTCAGAAAAAAATCTTTACAGTTCTCATTTGGGAATTTATCTCAGTCTTGACCACCAGTGTGTGACTGAATGCCAGTTACCCGATGCACTGATACAGAATTATTGTGTGTCCATCCACAGAAGCACAGAATAATATCACAGAGCAGTTGAGCTCAGGAGGGACATGAGGACATCCTTTTATCAGAGCAGGTGAAAGGCAGACCAATTTGCTCAAGGCTCTGCCCATTCCAATTTTGCACCTCTCCAAAGCTGAGAAGACTTTGCAGTCTTTCTGGACACACTGTTCCCATGTTTGAGATTTCTCATAGGTAGAAATCTTTCCTTACTTCTAACAACAATTTCCCATGTGCAGGCTTGCATCTGTTGCCTCTTGTCCTTTCCCTTGGGGGCTCTGATCCCTCTTAATCCCTCCCATAAGGCAGTTGAAGAATGGTTGTGAGGTCTGCCCTTGCCTACTATCAGCCATGGAATGGTTCAGATGTAATCCCACACGTAGGAGGGACAGGGCGCTAGGTGACCCTAGCCAACGTCTTTTCAGCATGGCTGTTGGCCTCTGACATGCTGGGAGTGACTTGCTGGTTGGGGGGATCATTCTTTTCGACCTTGGAATGTCCATGGACATTCTGGGAAACTCTTAGAATGATCACTTTGAAAGTTAGTTGTATTTTATATATGACATATTTAAATATTTATTAATAAGACATCTAATATATTAATAGCAAATATCAACATACAAATGTTAAATATTTATACATAATATATAAAACTTAAACCACAAAAAATTGTGTACTGTGCTGCAAGTCACTTGAGTATGTTTACAATTCTCACCAGTCTTCTGTTATTTTCCCATGTTCCACCCCCTCACTCAAGTGACTGCTTTTGCCGGGGCTGACGAAGCTGGATGTGTCCGTTTGGGTCTAAGCACAGAGTACTTGACAGAAGCATGCAATGAACACACGTAGAAAAAAGAACAAACATACAAACTCTATCATAATGCTTTGCATCAGGTATCCCATACATCCTGTCGGGGAATTAAATGATGCAGCCAGGCAGGCACCAGCAGTAGCTTGTTTCATTTGATGCATTAACTCCTGGAGATGTTGAATGTCGTGTTCCATGCTGGCTGATTCATCATTTATGTTGAAGCAACACGTGCCTTCAAGACTGAAGCAGTGCTTATGGTGTCAAAAGTGGAAATAGTCCACCGTCAATCAATTTTGTAGTGTTCATTGTTTTACAGCTGTTAAACAATAACCATCAGGTACATTAATATCAAAAGCACTTAGCATAGTATAATTCTGTAGTACAGCTATTGCGGTGAAATGCGGTGTCCAACGATCTGCACTGTTAATCCTCCCTCAGTACAAAAGGCAGAGAGGTGAGTCAGTTACACTGAAGGTTAACCAAATCCAAGTACTTAGGTGTTGATCTTACAGAAATGTATCCAAGGCGTGTGCTTGCAGTATAAGACTGTAAAGCACGATGAGCAAACCTGTGGTAAGGGAGGAAAACAGGAGTGTTGCCTCCTTCCATTGATATATATACCATTGCTCCAGCTCTTCCAGGCTCAACAACCTGATGTGGGGTAATTGCTCACACAAATTGGAAGTCTATGGCTTACAGTTTTTTAGGTTAAACTTTAATTTAGTGTTGGGCTTGTGACACTGACACCACCATTCCAATGCTGTCTCCTCTAGGTAAGGCACAGATACCTGAAATGCAAGAACTTGAGAATCTGGTATCAATAGAGGGTATAAAGTAAGAGCAGAAGTTCAGGTGCAGAGCCATATGGTATTCTCAGGGGTTATGACATGAATCTTCACCTCCAGGCTAATAGGTCTTAGTCCCACCATGCAGCCGATTGGTGCAAACTGTTAAATTTCCTCTATAGTTAATATTTTGGGAGAGAATGAGTTGTTCTGATGCTTCAGTTATGCTATGTTGATTAGCATATTTGGTGGGATTAGCTGGAAAAAAAACAAAACCAGTCTCAACAGTGCGTCCACAGCAGTGAATATTTATCACCACCCCCTCGACAGGGGCAGAGGGTGCAAGCAATCGACCTTCCCAGCTCATTCAAGGCCCTCTTACTCTATTCCATCTTTCCCCATGACCTATACCTATCCCTTACATGTAGCCACGCACAAATAATGCAACCATGTGCACATGCTTCCTAAATCTGCAACAGCTAGTGAAAAGAAAGCATCAGGGAGATCTTACCACCATCTTCCAGGCTTGTAAATCTTTTGCTGTTGAATGTCATTTTCCTTCTTCCATTTAATAAATGTGCTACCTCTTGCTTTATTGTGCTAACTGCTGAACGTAAAAATCACAGTCAAAAATGAGTCGATGCTGTGAAACAGTTACACAGTTTACTATAGGATTCTCCCTGGTGAATAAAGGTTATCTGGCATTTTTAACATACCAAATAAATCAATCAGACAGATAGTAGTAGGAGTAGCTAATGTCTGATGCCTTAGAAAAAGATAGAGATAGTGCAACTTAATCCTGTAACCCTCTTTTCTTCAATAAGAATGTGTCAGGGAAGGTTTATCGGATGTTTTACCCTAGAGAAGCATATTGAGTGATGAATACTAGAGCTTTAAATTGTTTTCCCACATCTCCTAAATAAATCTCCTATCTGTACCAGGAAATGTTGAAATTACTTTTCTGTAAGCTATAGAAGTGTAATTATGTCTTGAAAAAATGTTTTCCTTAGACGTTAATAGGGAAAAAATGGAGTAGTATGATAAAGAAATAGATTTTGAAGAATGTTTATGTAATAGAGATCATCTCAGTGTTCAGTTTGCTGTGCAGATACATCATGCTTTTTAACTACAGGATTCCCTCATCCACTGAGTTTTTGCTCAGTTTTTGCTCCTTCAATAAGTTTGGAGTGCAGGGCTTAGAATTATGAAGGTTGCTTACTCGTCAGCATTTAAGCTTTTGTTGAGTAACATTTGGGTATTAGTCTGTGCTTATGACTGTGAGAATACTATTGTTCAAATAGTTGAGAAGATAAGTTTGTTTCACCAGTAATGTATAAATAATATA
>JANHFX010017014.1:27194-39060 GCA_027560015.1 Chloroceryle amazona | reverse complement strand
TTCATAAAGCTGTTATAGTTTTCTTTTCCAATCCGTAAGTCTCTCTCTGTTATTCTCATTGTCTTCCCTGACAGGAAGGGATATGAGTTAATAGCATCTGTCATTTGTCCTCTGGATGTCCCAGCTCCTAACTCTTGACAAAAGTGGATTTTTTTTTCTTCTAATATTTTTGAAATATTAATGAAAAATACACTGCTGAAACTTGAAATAACTTTATTCTGGAACAAAGCAACAAATCACAAATAGTTTCTGTTATGCTTTGCTCCCAAATGCTCCAGGATAACCAGCTAACATTGTTAAAAATCTTTCTTGGTTTTAATTAAAGAGTTTTTAAGATCCTTCTGTACCTGTAGATCATTTGGTATTATTATTACCTAATTATTTATTTGTAAAACATGGACACATGCCCATGCAATTGTTTCCTTGTCTTTAGTTCTAATCCCCCATTCAGTGAATGACCAAAAAAATGCCATTAGACACATTTCAGAGAATTCAAAGCTAAAACTACATATTTTTTAAACTGTGATTCTGAAAAGTGTTGAGGATCACAACCACCATGTAAAGTATGTCATCTTTGTTTTTTATCTACAAGACCTGGCAGATATGGTATGTAAACTAGCTTATAAAAATGTGTGTTGCAGGGTACTCCCTTGGGAATATTATTGGTTAATATTTTCATTAGTAGCATTCTGATGGAAGATATAATGGATGTTGATGTAATATCTCCTGTTTCTTCCATTCCAGCAGGTATTGAGACAATGTATATACCAGAGGCAAAATGTTTCATGTCCTCTTGTTCTTCCAGTCAGAACTGTTTTCCTCTAAACCTTTTAAGTAGCAAGGAAATCAGTGCAAAAGCTTAATGTGAAGCTCTGCAGAAATATTTGCACATTTGAATAGTGAGAGATGAAAGCAGGGAGTCTGATTTCATTTTTTTCATAGACAGTGGGATAAATGCACTGTCACTACGGAAAAACAATTTTCCAAACATATTTACCAGGCAGCTCTATCTCTATGGTTTTAGTCAAATGCAAGGCATCTGAAAGCATTTCTGCAAATAGTTTTGATGGTTATTTTATAGCCAGCTAGAATAAGGCAAGTTCATCTTCCATGTGAATGTAACACATCCCCTCTCATATGCAAATACTCATCACATGCAGTCAGCAACACATACCTACATAAAACATGTTACTTAAACTATTGCCATTGGGGAATCTTTCTCCATTTTACATAAAAATAGTTGATTTTAATGTGTTTTCTGTCTGCATTATAGTAAAGAAGAAATTTGTCTTCCATCCTGCCACATTAAAGGAGCAAGCATCTTAAAAGAGGAAAAAGTCTATATGGTTACTAAAATTGGTATCATCTTATGTAGTTCAGAAAGATATTCAAAAGGTTATCAGAAAATAACCAATAGTCATTCTGAAGCACTGCTTTAATACTACATCATTCTAGTTTTGGTCAGTTTTGTTGTTTTTTCTTGCAGTGGAAATAAATATATTTTAGAAATAGGAACCTATATTAATGTAAGAGGGTATTCCTGATTTTGTCATTGCCATGTAAAGGATAATAAAATCCAAGGGGGGAATTTTTTAGCATATAGATGTTTTATTATCCTTTGGATTACTGATATTTCTATTACAGGTAGGAGTGTTTTATTAGAATAATATAAAGTAGTGATTCATCCCCATTCCAGATACCATAAATGTTTTGTTATTTATCACAAAAAAGAAAAAAAAAAAGAAAAAAAAAAGAAAACTGAAGCTGAAATACTAAAGCCACATTTCAAAAATGTTATTATAATGATTGGATGATTGGTAAGAATGGAGAGGAGACAAAATAAGCTAACTTGCTTTGTTTAAATAAATAAAAAGGCTGAGTGGAATATCATTGATCTGTATGGATACATTGTTATGACAAATGTTTGAAGCAAAGAAGATACATAGACACAACAGGAAGTGAGTATAAATTTTCAGTTAATAAATTCAGGTTGGAAATTAAAGGAAGTTTCTAGCAATCAGTGGATTGAGGATTTGATACATCCTTGATAAATTAGGAGAAGGAGCTGCAGTAACGAGAAACCTAGCTGATTTAAAGATAAAGCTCTCTATATTCTCTAGGTGACTACAAGGGCTATTTATATATAATAATCAGGGTGCTCAATTCAGTGAACCAAGACATTTTTTCCTCTATGAAGTTTATCAGTCATGCAACAGATGACCTGGCTGTTTTTTTGAAGACACCCCCCCCTATAAATGCATTATCTAAGTCCACATATTACGGTAGTAAGCAAGGATGCGGTAAGACTGAAATGAAGCAGTGAAATTGGATAGAAATTTAAATGAGTTTTCTACAAGGTACCATCTTCAATGTATGTTTTAATTTGAAGAACATTTTTTCTATTTTTACAGAGCATGTATTTTTTAAGGCAGAGAGGTCACTTTCAAATTCTGTTTAGGACTGTTAATTTGCATTACAAATCTACTTCACTTTATACCAATGTACAACATTTCTAGTTTCAAGGTTTGTAAAAAAAAACCCTGGATACTCTACTCTTATAATAAAAACAATGTTTAATTCTATAATGTAAGGTATTTATTTTTTAAAAATTTCCTATAATATGATATGTAATAATGTTGAGATCAATTTAATTTCATTTTTTATACTGGCAGATTTTTCAAAATATAATTTCTTAATGACCTTTTACTTTCATGAAGAAAGTTAATCTGAATCATAAACACAAGCTAATTGCAATTAAACTTGCAGATACTTTTGATCTGAAATGTTGTGTATTATTAATAATAAACTTTTTTCCTTCATTAAAATGATAAAAATTAGCATATTGAATATAATTCAGCATTTATTTTCATGACCAAAATTAGATATTGCCTCTTTGATTCACGCTTGCTTGTTTTCTTTTTAACACATTGACTAGAAATAAAACCCATAGCAATAAAGGAGCTAGAAAGATAATTTTCTTTAAATTAAAAGACAAGATGTTAATGTTCTCAACTAAGTGTTCTCAGCAGGGAGCTTTGCAATAAGAACTTCCAGTGCTGAAAAAGAAATATTCAGGCTACTAGGTTAAGTGGATGAGCCAAGACTGTAGAAACTGCTTTGGAGTGGTGGTTTACAGTCAATAATATGCATCACAGCTCTTATTTACTGCTATGATTACCTAAGAGGCACTCTTTCTTGCTTCTTTTTTATTTTCTTATAATCTGTAGCACAAACAAAATATAGTTATCAGGAATGTATTAATATTAGAATGATTTTTTGTTTTAAATCTGTATCTCTGTAAAAATCTAGATTTTGTAATGAAAAATAAATACTTAATTTTAGATTTTTACTTCAAACTGAAGCTGTAATACAATTGTCACTGTTACAAGGAAACTATAGAAATGTCAATGATGTCATGAAAAAGTTAGAAAATGGAAGGATCCCATCATTCAGATCACTTATGAAGATATTAGTACTGGGCCCAATATCAGTCTCTGGGGGACCCCACTTGTGACAGGTTGTCACTTTGAAAAGAAGCTATTTACTACCACCCTCTGGATGTAACCTGTTGAAGGTTTCCTGACATGACCCACTTGTCTAGACCATAACATATCAATTACTCTAGGAGGAAGCTGTGAGAAACTGTATTGAAAGCCTTGGAAATATACAGGTAGACAACGTCCATCACTCACCCTACATCAACAGAGCAGGTTACTTTGTTGTAGAATGTGATGAGGTTTGTCAAGCGCAATTTGCCTTTGGTGAATCCATGCTGGCTTTTTCCAACCATGTGCTTGATTTGACTTGGATAGCCCCCAGATGCATTTGTTCTTTAACTTTCTCAGGCAGTGAAGTAAGACTGATGGACCTATAATCTCCTGGATACTCCTTTAAGATTTTCTTGTATTTGGGGTGACATTAGCTTTCTTCCAGTCTTCTGGCATGTCTCTTGATCTCCATGACTGCTAAAGATTATGGAGAGAAGCCTCATAATGACATCATCCGGGTCGCTTAAGACCCTCAGTTGGATATTGTCAGGGCCCATCATTCTGTAGGAGTCAAGCACTTATAAAAGTTCACATATGAACTCTTCACTTCTGTGTTTGCATCCACATGGATTTTTGTGTCCCAATAGTGCTGGTAAAGACAGAGGTGAAGAAAGTGTTGAGAAAGTCTGCCCTTTCAGCATTGTTGATGACTAATTCACCTCTCCCGTTTAACAACAGGCCAATATTTCTCTTCTATTTCTGTTTGCTGTTTATATACCTGAAGATCCCTTGTAGTTTTTGACATTTCTGGCCAATTTCAGTTCAAATTGAGATTTTGTTTTTCCAACTGCATCTCTGCAAACTGTGGAAGTGCCCTTGTAGTCCTCAACAGTTATTTGTCCACTTCTTCATCTCTGATATGGTTGTCTTAGTTTTGAGCAGATTCAAATGTTCTCAGGTAAGTCAAAGGAAGGTCTCTTGCTCTACCTACTTCTCTTTATCTTCAAAGGGAATTAACTAGTTTTGTGCTTCCAGGAGCATATTCTTGGAAGACTCCCATCACTCACTAGCTCTTTTGTCCTCTATGAAAGCTTCCCATGGGATCCTTGACAACTGAACCCTGAGCAAGCTGAAGCTTGATCTTCTAAAATCTAAACTCTTTGTCTTAGCATTAACCTTCAACATGCTCATCAGGATCCCAGCCTTACAAACAAAAATTCCTTTGCCTCTTCTACATGGGTTTATCCCATCCCTCCCTAGAAGGCTCCTGTCAGTGAAGAATGTCCTATTGGCAGAAAAGTCAAAACCAACAGCCACAGACCCAGAAGTTTATCTGCATTTTACATTTATTTCTGACTGCACCCTTTCCTCTAACTGGTGACATGAGTGAAAAGATAACTTGGGCACCAATACTTTTTGCTTGCACCCACAGGGCTTTGTAGTCTTTCTCAATTCTGCCCAGGTTCCAGTTTGTGGTGTCTTTCATACCCACATGAAAGAGTAGCACCTGATATTAGTTTGTGCTCTTAGCAAGTTGTGGCACTCTCTTGGCAACATCTTGGGCCTTAGCTCCCAGAAAGCATCACACTTTTCATGACTCCTTGTCAGGCTGGCAGATGTTGCCTCAGTGCATTTCAACAGACAATCATATACTGCAAGCACTCATCACTTCCTTTTATAGAAGAAATCCAGATCTACAGAGGTTCCTTCCAACTTCTACCATTTTAAATCACCAATAATGAATCAATTACATGCACTATTTGATAGCAAAATAAGCTTTTGAATATGAAAAGAAAATTATGTAAAGTTGGAAAGTAATGATAACAGTTTACTGTAAATAAGTTTCAAACAGTCTTTAGATCTGTAAAAGATGATATAATTTCAGAATTATCTGAGGATCACTATGACAATTCTGGACAATAATTAGCTTGCAGAGAATGGTCTGGGGGCTGCTGGTCTAACATATTAAACTATTTTTAAAATAAATATTTCATAGAATCATAGAATGGCTAGGGCTGGAAGGGACCTCTGAAGGTCATCTAGTCCGGCCCCCCCTGCAGTGAGAAGGGACACCCTCAACTTGACGAGACTATTCAGAGCCTTATCCAGCTCTCCAACCTCCAGGCCTCAACCACCTCCCTGGGTAGCCTATTCCACTGCTCTACCTCCCTCAATGTAAAGAACTTCTTCCTGATGTCTAATCTAAATCTACTCTTCTCTAATTTAAACCCATTACCCCTTGTCCTTTCACTACAGGACCTCATAAACAGCCCCTCTCCAGCCTTCCTGTAGGCCCCCTTCAGGTACTGAAAGGTTGCTATTAGGTCACCCTGGAGCCTTCTCTTCCTCAGACTGAATAACCCCAACTCCCTCAGCCCATTTACAAATGTAAAAGGCAAGTCTTCTTGAGAATGGTAGTGTTTTCACTGAAATTTCAAAGAACTTACAGGCACTTTGAAGCAGACTGAAAACTGTTTAAAACCTTTTAATTATGTCTATGGAAAAGGCAACTTACTCTTCACTGAATTGTAATATAATGAGACTAAACCATTGGAATATTTTATAAAATTCTGCAGCGTATAAAATATAATTTTGATGGTATCCTTTAAGTTTTATGAAAAATATTCTGAAGAGTTCCATATTTCTAGCTGTTGTGCCATTAAATTTTTTAAACATAAGCAAAAAGTATAGCAGTCGTTGTCCACTTATCTTTGAATGTATTTCTAGTCATTCTATGTTAATTTCATATAAATTAGAATTTGTTTTAACTGAAGAAAAAAAATAATGTGTTTTGGGATTTCTGTTTTTGTTCCAGAGAATGAATGATAAAGAGTCAACTTCCATTAGAGTATTCCTACAACTTGAAGTAGATTACACTGTTGATAAAGGCATTAGGTATTTTGCTTATAAGTAGAAATTTCACAGATGACTAGCCACTTCTTGTTTAAAAAGGAACCTAAAAGCAGTATTTGAATTTTCAAACTTAAATAAGTTTTACTTATTTAACAGTTGTCAAAAAATTCTGCATACAAGTGATTTTCCTTATTATCATTTAAAAAAAACCCAACAGACTAAGGCTTTCAAATATTATATTGTTTTTTTAATAAACAGATTAAGCTACTAAATATTTAGTAGCTTATTTTTGACTGCTATGACACGGCAACCACATGACATGATGAATACATTACACTGCACCTCTGACAAGACCACAACTAATGATCAAGTTAAAATAGTTTAAGTGTTGGTGATTGAAGCTTACCTATTTTACTTAATATTGTAAAGACATAAGACATAATAAAAAAAGATTGGGCAAATACACAGTATGAGTTGGAAATTCCCTAAGAGCAGTTTGCTTATACATAGATAATACTGCAGCTTCACTCAGAATTAGTTTTTGTGTTCCTGTTAAGTAATATCTGCATTTAATAAATCTTAACAAGAATATTTGTTTAAATTCTCTGAAGAAAAGTTGTATTTATGACACAAATTGAAACCTGAATTGCTTTAGCTACAAACCCCTCCACTGATAATTGTAAATGCTTCCTGGGATATGTGTGTCAATTGTAGAATATTTCATGGTTTACTTTCAAATACAGAGTGAGCATCAAACTGCGAGAAACACTCTTGAGGTATGCATGGCTCCATTTGCTGCCTGTCTGTTGACTGAATGTTTGGGTCCATTCTCTGCGTTGGTCAGATGGTTCTCTGGGAAAAGAGCTGGGAAAGAAGATCTCTGTAGAGAGTGGATAGTTATCCCAGAACATCGCATTACATCAAAATGCAAACAGACTGACATTCTATACCACCTGTATGTGACTTCTTCATCACCAGCTACAGGCTACATCAAATTAACTGTAGATCTACCACAAATAAAGATACTGTTGAGTGAGATTTCATCACTTTTCATGCATCACTGAAGAGCAGTTCAAGTTCTGCTACTGCTTCTGAGTGAGCTGGTGATAGTCCTTCATGTTATGTCAGGATCTTTTCTATTTTGTCAATTTCTCAACTTTCCTATACTGCCAATCACTTTTTATAAGATCCTAAGTAATATACAAAAGTAATTTATTGTATCCATTCAAGGTTTTGTGACATTCATCACAGATAAGTCTATGGTAAACTTTAGAGCTGCTTCAATATAGTTTATGCTATTATTAAAATAAGTTCAAGAAAAATAATACATTATTGGTCACAAGGTCAGTTATTTACTGATTCCTCCCTACCAACTTACCTGGACAGATATTTCAGGAGGAAATTTGTAGTTTCTGATATGTTGCAGCAACTTTCATCAAATTTTCACAGAATATTCCGTTTTTCCCCACCTCAGTTTCCCAGTTAGTACTACATGACACTCAAATACAATATTCTGCTAAAAGCTGTAGAGTATGGATATGGTTTTTCAGCTATCATGGCTCCTAGAAAATGTAATTTCATTCTCTTGTGTATGTATCTACCTCAGTCAGGCCACATCTGTTTAGACCGTATCATAAAATATACAGCCAGCTGCTAGCCTTTGAACCAAAGTTTCCTAAACGTTTAGTGTCTAGTGGTAGTAGTTTCCTGTATGTTTTTTAATGAATGGAATGAAATGGAATGGAGGGAAAAGAGATGGGAAGGGAGGGAAATAAGGTCAATAAAGCACTGGAACAGGCTGACCAGAGAGATTGTGGAGTCTTCTCCTCAAATACCACCTGGATGCAATCCTGTGTAATGTGCTCTAGGCAAACCTGCTTTGGTGGGGGGAGGCTGGACTAGGTGAACTCCAAAGATTCTGTGATTTGGAAGAAGAGACGATATAAAAATGTAAAGGGGCTTTCAAATCATGCGTGGATGAATGAACTATATATATATGACCATTAAAGCTACAATAGCTCTGGATGGAGGAGTGGTGGATATGAACAAAGAGTCATATCTTTTATGAGTAAACTCTAGTGAGCAAACTCGTATCCATACTCTTTCAGAAATATATGAAGCCTTGAGACACCCTCTGTACCCATGCAATCTTGTAATTTCCTAAACAGAATGTGGAGAAGAGGTGTACTCACAAGAAGACTGATTTGGGCCCTATGTGGTTTATCTGCATATATGTTAATGTTATTAAATTCTATTTCATTATCTCTAAATGGTTGACGACATACCATATGAGTGCATTTGTGTTATTAGGTAAATTCCTTGCATAAAAATCAATTCTCAATAAAAAATTGAGTAATTTTTCCCTCTCAACACTGCAGTTCAGAAGAAAACATTGTAAAACTTCAGGTCATCGATCTTCTTAATAGAGACTGTTCTTCAGAGTGAAACAAGTGTCTTAATAAATTGCCAATGCATATAGTTAAGTTAAATAAAATATTTCCAATGTGCAGTAATCTGGCTGTAAACAGTACCCTATTCTTATAAATCAGCCATAATATTCATGGCATTTTCATTAATGTGCTTCTAATAAATACAGTAAGAGAGACAAACACATTAATAATACACGTTACACTTAATAGCTTTTGCCCTTGGAAATTCTTATCTAGCTCCTACAAAAGTAAATGAAAACATGTAGTTGAATTAATCTGAAGAAAACTTGAGCCAATATATGAACGAGCACATTCAACATAAAAGAGTTAAATCATTGCTCTTCCTACTCTTTATTGCCTTTTCTTTCAATACCATGACAGATCAGTTCTTGTTGCAGGTGCTTAGTAAAAATAACAAGAATAATACAGTCTATAATTCAGATGTGATATCTAATGAAGAATCCTTGAAAAAAATACATAAATAGTAAGATTTTATTTCTTCAGTATGCTTCAGAGATATGCATTAATAACTGGTGCCTGTCCAATTCAGAGAAGCTAATCAGATTTATTTTAGCACAAACCCTGAATTAATTTTGTACTTCATTTTGTATGAAAGGTTAGAAGTTTCTTTTTGTAAGCATTGATCTTTACATGTGCACACATGCACATGCACATGTACACATGTATGGTTTAACAGAATGTATTCAATTTTCATAAGGATATTGCATAGCACCTCTAGCATTTATTTATATAATATTGTACTTTTTTTTTGCAAGAACTGTTAAGAACAGGAATGCGTACAATTAGACAAGGTGGATTGAAAGTTATAGTAGTTAAGAGCTACTTAGATGTTCAGTAAGTGCTGAGCTATTTTATGAAAATTGCATGGAAATTGCTGCCATTACCATGTCTTCATCAAGCCCACTGTCATGGTTTTAAGGGACATTTTAATCATATCTGCTTTTCTCTTCATAAAGGGTTATTGCAACCAGCAGCAATGTGACAAGGAGAAATTTTAAAAAGAAAATGTGTTGCCTTTGAAAAGAAAGTGAGAACTAGAAACCTGAATAAGAGTCAACCTGATTTTTTTATTTTTTATTTTGTTTTTATTCTTCCTGGAGGAAACCAGAGGAGCAAATAAGAACTCAGGAACTAACTCCAAATCCCTGTCAACCCTAAATTGTTTTGGGTTTTTTTGAGTCACATTTCTGTTTATCTTGCCCTCTGGAAGCAGATAGATAGAAAGATATTCTTAGTCTCAGTATGTTATGGTTTAATCCCAGCCAGCAATTAAACACCACACAGCCAATTGTTCACTTCCCCCCGGTGAGATGGAGGAGAGAATCAGAAGGGCAAGAGTGCAAAATCTTGTGGGTTGAGATAATTTAATAGGTAAGGCAAAAGCCATTCAATGCAAGCAAAGCAAAACAAGCAATTCATTCACTGCTTCCCATCATTAGGCAGGTGTTCATCCATCTTTGGGAAAGCCAGACTCCATCACATGTAACAATTACTTGGGAAGACAAATGTCATCACTTCAAACATCTCGTGACTTCCTCCTTCTTCCTCCAGCTGAGCATGATGTCATATGGTACGGAACATCCTTTTGATCAGTTGGGGTCAGCTGTCCCAGCTGTGTCACCTCCCAACTTCTTGTGCACCCCCAGCCTATGCACTGTTGAGGTAGTGTGAGAAGCAGAAAAGACAGCAACATACTAGCTACTGAGAGGAAGATTAACTCTACCCCAGCCAAAACCAGGACACAGTGGTAACTGCCTGAAGTAAGGAAACAGACAATATAATGTGATTTTTTTTTCATACCTCAGTGACCTTGATTAAGATGATAGACTATATAAATATAATGTAAATTTATTACTGTGTCTGAAACCTACTAACTCAAGTTTACTGGAGGTAGAGGGAATCATGTAAAAGAATGCCCTTTGTTATCACAAGGTAGTAAAGAGAAACATGTTGAGGAAAGCACACCCGAGGATTTCTGGTGTGAAATATCAGATGACAACACCAGCAACAGAGCTGAGGGCTAAAACAAAGACCATGGACATTGTAATAGGCCAACAGAAATGTAAATAGCTTACATTGATTGTTTGCATATAATTTCAAAGCATGCTGGAAAGTTTTTCCTGACAGAGGGAATATCTTTGCTTATTTTTACAATGTGCAATTGTTTTACTAAGCACAAACTCCATCAGAAATTAACTTTTTAGTAAAATCATGCTAAATATACGTTAGTAAGTCTATCTTGCCTTGTAATGTAATGAAACAAAAACTAAATAAATTTGAGAGAGAAATCATGGTCATTTTTAGTAATAGAGAACAAGGGACTAAAGCACCTGTGAGCATTGGTAAAAACAACAGAAAAGAAAAAAAAAAGCCATCTAAAAATAAGTTATATATCCCTTGAAATGGATATACCTTTAAGTTGTTGTAACACATGATCTGAACTGTATCCTATAGGTTTTACTGTAGCAGGACGATGAGCCTTGCAAGAAGCCAGGCAAGGGCAGCAGTCACCCAACGTGAACTGAATTTGGCACCCAATAACTCTACAGACCACCTCTCCCCTCCTGAGCATCCACTGTAGGAGATGGACCCCAACTCATGGGCTGAATGGACATAGTGGCATGGACCATAGGCTGAGGATGATATCTGTGTATACATCAAAGGATAGAGAGTGAGAAGGTGGTTAATGATGGTCTATTGTAGAGTGTGGGCACAACATAAATGGTATGCACTAAGGGAGGGTATTGTACCAGGTTTGTCTGCAGTGGAGTTAATTTTCTTCGTAGCAGCCCATATGGAGTGATGTTTTGGATTTGTGACTGAAACACACCAATGGCTGACAACACACTGACATTTTAGCTACTGTTGAATAGCGTTTGCACATCATCAAGACCTTTTCCATTTCTCACACTGCCCTCACAGCAAGTAGGGTGGTGGTGTGAAAGATGTTGGGAGGGGACACAGGCAGGACTGCTGACCCAAACAGACCACAGGGATGTTGTCCTGGTTTGGGTGAAAACAGGACTAATTCTGTTCAGTGATTTTACTCTTCAGTTCAGTATTTCTAATTAACAG
>JANHFX010017014.1:0-18919 GCA_027560015.1 Chloroceryle amazona | reverse complement strand
ATTGAAAACCCACCTGGATGCATTCCTGTCTGACCTGATCTAGGTGGTGCTGTTCCAGCAGGGGGGTTGGACTAGATGATCTTTCAAGGTCCCTTTAATCCCTAACATACTGTGATTCAGTGATACAAAATTTCTTTTTCAAACTGCCAGTCATACTACACGAAGCATGATGTTTACACTCTGAAGCCCTGAAGCACTTACTGTCATCAGGTTGTCATAATCTAAAAGTTGTGTCCACTGTGAAATTTCTTTATACAATGTTGAATAAATGTGCTTGTCTTAGATGTGGGGTGTGTTACTTTTTTCATTAGGAAGGATTTTTTTGCTAAGTGAATACAAAAAGTTAGAAGATCTAATTGGAAATTCCCCATTACTTTAAGCCTGATTTTACAAGCTGATCTCTGACTTGCAGGCCTCAAGTCTCTCTGGCTATAATTCTCTGGGTGAGGAATTAAATTTTATATTTGTATTATAGTATGCATCATTAAAATAACATAATATAGAACTGTATCATATGTAGTTATATGTATATGTGTGTGTGTGTAAAAAATAACTCCAAATGGTCTACTGTTCATCTTCAGATATCACATATGTTCATAATCTGAAACACTATTCACCCATAATCTTAGCCAGAAACATATTATGCCACCTGGCTTGGAGTAGCTAGCTTGGATGATCTTCCTTAATTCATTTTTTGGCTCTCCTTATCTCACTGCTATAGAGAGAAGATAGTTCACAGGGCTTGCTAGCATCTTTATCCTCAGATATGTGCTTTTACAAGTGAATAATAGAATGAGACTCTCTTTTTTTTTTCCTCTTATTCTCTAGTGTAAAACCCACACAACGGTTTAGTCTCTTGTGATTTACTAGTTGGGTAGCTAAATAAACAAAGAGGAAATACAATTTGGCATGTTCAAAATGCTATATCGCTGATTTTTAACTTAACATCAGAATTTTCCTTACAAAGTGAAAAGTTAATTCAGGCTTTCGCCTCAGTATTGTGTCTGTATTGTACTTTTAAATGGACTATGTGCCAAGGACTTTTGACTGACTTACCTAGTTGCTTTCACACTTGTTTTCTGCTTAGCTACTAGCAGCAATGAGTACTTGTCTGGTGTAAATTGATCATACAGCCTGCAGCTAAAGAAACTTTTATTATAATGTAGTCATTTGAGTCATACTGTTCTCTTATCTTTATCAGATATCTCATACATCAGATACTACATGACATTTTATAGCTTTGACTAGAAATAAATAGCTGTGTGCAGCCAATAGGCTAAGTCCTGAAGTTTCAACACTCACTTTAAAACATGCATAGACTGTTGTAAAATAAAAAGGATGTCATTAAAAAGAGTTTATTGTTAAATAATCCTAGTTCAGAGCCAGACAGTTGTTTTGGCAAATGATAACAGCACCAAGTCACTCTGAATGTGTTAGGAAAGATCCACACCTCCTGTTCTTGTGACAGTTAATCAATGAGAACTGAAACCAGAATTTTAAGGTCCAACTCTCTGGATATTTTCCATGGAATTCAAGTCATAGGCACCTTTCCCAATAGCTCATTGTGTAATCATATTGAAACCTTTAAAACACAGAAGCACTGGTATTATTGCAATATGCCACAGTGCTACTAAGCTCTTCAGCTCTGCATTTAAAGCATGTAAATAAATAAAAAATAAGCACACACTGTAACATACAATAGCCAGTGGTAACAAAGGCACTGAATGAGTGTTATGCTCAAACTAAAAGCATGAGCACATTAGATATCGATCTTGGTACCTGCACTAAGATAAAAAGCCCTGTCTCAGAAACTGACACTATTTCTAGAGCTTGTTAAACTGGTAGCTCAAATGGGCAATGAAGTCTTTCCAATTTTCAGATAATTCTTCTAAAGTTCTTTGAAAGGTGTTCTGAGGAAACAGCCCTAAGTGAAAATTGGTATTTTAGAAGACAGTTTTTGCTAGAATAAACTTTTATCACATCAGAAATATGTCACATTCTATTTCCTTTTTTGTTCTTGCAGCACAATTGAGAAAATAATAGCAGAGAAAAGGAGAATGAGTCTCTGTGATCATACTGCAACATAATTCTAGGTCAAACAGCTAAATAACTATGAACAGGATTTGGAGGTTGGGGAAAGTGTTTTACTGTATACTACTGATTGCCAGAACTGCACAGACACAAAGTACTGAAATATCCACCCTCAATATTATTTTGATAGAGTAAGAAAAGCACAGAAAAGCTCATACAGTGTTTGGACAATAGCTAACATAGAACTACCAGAAGCAGTTCGTTTGGATGAAAAATGCAGTCAATTAATTTTGGGAAGAACTTCCTGATGTTTTAACACTACAGCAGAGGTCATTTGGGCACAGTATTAATCAAAATTGAGTGGGCACTATCAGTTAGGTACACAGCTATGAGGTTTCCTGTGCACTTACAGTGAGGTGTTGATGGAGTTTTATTTGACCCTGCCAACCACTCAACACGTGCGTGCCCTAATACCTCTCATAACAAGGGACATTTCATGTAATTTATTTAAACTATTGCCTACTTAAGAACTTCTGTTATGTTATGATAGCCCATATTTAAGACAAGGGAACTCTATTCCTGTTCAGGGCAAATTGGGTAAATAAGATTTGCCTGAGATGCCCTTAATATTATCCAAGCCCTGAAACATTGATATTTCATCCTTCTTAACTGATTACATATTATTTAAATAGCAGTGTCAGCAAACATGTTTGTTTAAAACTTGTGTTGTTACTTGTACCATTGTAAATGAGAGAGGATGAAGAAATGAATCCATGAAAACGAAGACTGTCTAAGAATTATCTCTGGCTGTCACTTGTGCAACAGCTAGGTTTCATCAGGTAGAGAAGGGAAAGAGAATAACTTTATTTTGATGTGAGGTATAGGGTATTTATTTTCTCTCTGAATAAAAAAAAAAAAAAGAAATAGGAGAAGGAATCACTTCAGATGTGTGTTTTGAGGCATTTATTTTGTTAACTTCTCCCAACTTCCTCATTTAGAATGACTGGCAGGAATGGGTTAGTACTTTATTAACTTTGAGGGCTCCAGTAAATGCTTTTTCTTTTCCTTCTGTCATCAGCACATCTTTTTATTTCAGCACATCCCAGCTGCTTCATCTCCCCTCCCTAGGCTGACCCCTGGCTCTTCTTTCTTTCCTCCAATTAATTTTGAATAAATCAAGCCTGTGAAATTTTCATTATGAAGAAGATTGAATCCATTAGAAACCATTAAAAGTAAAACCTTTGGAGATCTCTCATCAGGATATAACACCCTCCTTCTTGAACAAAGAGATAAGTATAGCTAGAGCATACAATTTTCTGAGGGTGAGCCACAAATTATTTACTGAAGTTGAATATTTCATGTTGATAGTTTTCAAATGAATTCATCAGACATTTTCATTTAATATTTTTTAATCCTTTCACCTGAAGTCAGATTGCACCTGACTTTTTTTTTTTTTTTTCTTATAACTACAGGGATAGCTACTAAAGCTTAAATTAGCACCTTTGTGGAAAACTAAGGTAACCAGATCTTTCAGAACATACGCTGTCCATATCAATGTATAAAAACATAGTAGGCATTAATTTTATTAGTAGTTCTAATATTTTTCTATTACCAGTACAAAATGAGAAGAAAGGAAATTATGCCATTAATCTTCATAGTTTGCCACAGAGAGTCTTTTTTTCCTCTTTTTTTTTTTTTTTTGGTAAATCATCAACTAAAATCTCCATTTGATGCTTCACAAAGCCATGGTTGTCACTGTACCAACATACGCAGATGGTAATTGCTGTTTCATTTGCTGGCTGTACATCAATAAAAGTTAAGACTTCCACTGAGGTAGCACAAAGCTTTTTAATAAGTCAGCGGTTTGGAGACTACAAAAAAGATTTCAGTCTAAATGTAGGTCAGTGTATTTTATTGTTTGCCCAAAGAAAAGTTGCTGCAAAAATTGTTACAAGTTTCTTGTACATAACCGTTTTAATATCCAAATAAGTCCCTTCATTAAAAACCAGCTATTTTATGCTTAATATAGAACACATTAGAATTTAAATGTAAACATAAGATATAAATAACTATTAATATCAGTAATTCAAATTGAAATTTAGGTTCTATTTTCTGTACTGAACTGTTGAATTATTTTCGAACAAAAACTCCATAATTCCAATTATAATTGTAAATTGTTAATATTTTGTTCAAAAATGTCAGAAAAGGCCATTCCATAAAGTCAGATGTCTCTGGATGCTGTGGAGGGCAAAAATAGAGCTGGATTCAAAAAGGAAAATTCATGGAAGACACAAGGGTAGTTGTTAAAAGCAATGACCTAAATGCTGCTTAATGAGTGACTGAGATAAGTTGGAAGGGTAATGTAAAGGGCTAACTATAATTGAGCTCTTTCCTTAACTTCTGGTAATGGCAACTATCAGAGCACAGTTGGAGTGCTATGTGGATATTGTGGCTATGCCCAGATTATTTCATAGTGTAGTGCAATAGAAGTGGATCAGCAAACTGAACCAGTTGGTGCCTAAATGTAATGTGAGCATTATTGAGGATTTGTATCTGTCTATGTATGAACCTCTCTGATATTTGAGATTCAAAGGGTCTGAAGGAAAATTCTCAGGCAGACTTTTCTTTTTTCATGGCTGGGTCCTGTGAAGGCCACCTACAAAAATGCCAAATCAACCTTCTATCACCTACCTAACACCAATGACTATCACAAGATTGCATAAGGCTGGTTTCAGTTCCTGCTCATGTTCCGCCCTTATTTCTCTTCATCCTTACTCTCTTCCTGATTATTTCCAAGCAATGTCATACCTGCTGCCTAAACTGCCTCCAAATTTGTCATTGGTGTAAGCAAAGACACCATAAGGAAAACTGTTAAAGAAGGTTACATGACAGTTTAGTAATCGAGCAGGTAGCTCGAGTATGTTTTAGCAAAGTTGTATATGAGAGAGGCAGGCAGGCCAAGTAACCTAAACAGAAACTGGAGGCACACCATCTGTCTCAGGGCTAATTATATAACATATAATTTTTACGTTGACTTCAGTCTTTCATAACACCTTCTGAGGAAATAGTAATTGTTATTTTTTTTGTTCCAATGTCCTCCCCCCCACCCCGCTTCTGTTATTCTTTTTTTTTTATTAATGAATACTCAGAGATTAACTGTCAAAGTTTAACAAAAAAAAAAAATACCCCCAAGCAACTGGTTTATAAACATTGATTAGACTTGTGAAAATGCAAGTGCTACTAATGATATTATTAAGCAAGTTTAATTCCTACTGGAAATAAAAAAAATCTTTCCCAGTTTGTTATCTTCTGAAAACATAAAAATAGCTACACCATCTTCCAGATCTTTAATAGGAAAGGGGAAATGACAATGCATCTAGGACAAAACACATCAGAACCCTACTTGTTAGCTTCCTTCATTTTTATGGTGAACTATTCAAGACTATTCTCTGAATATAATTCACCAATGAATTTAACATCTGCTAATTCACTTACTGGCATCTAACCAGACATATTTCTAATAATTACTCTGTACTATTTTCTTCTGTGCTTACAAACGAACACCTGATTATGTTTACCAAAATATTTATCGGAATTTAAATTATTCCCCAAAAGATGATTTTCCTCTTTATAGCTAATCAAATGCTACCATTATGTGTTCTACCTCTTTGTCTCTACTTATCTCAGCCCACTGGGTTTTGCACTTTTCTCCCTCTCCTTCCCATTTGGGGGGATGTGGAGCAGTGGGTGAGCAGCCATGTGGTGCTCAGATCCTGGCTGGGTCTACACCGTGACAGTGACACATCCAACTCTTCTGCAAACTATCTAACCTTTCAATTTCTCATTCAGTGATGTCACTGATGGTAACTCTGCCAGCCATACATCAGTAGTTGACCTTTTTAGTGAAGACTGATTCCAAAGGAATCAGCGCTTTAGCTTTTTTGAGTTGCCTGTAATTTTCCTTTACAGTGATGGATGTAGGGATCTTTTCCTTGTTTTTTCTCAAACTTTCAGTGCTTTGGTAGCATTTGGTTGTTCTTAATGCCTGATAGTTACATACTGTTGTGAGCCCTGGAATTTATTACTTTAAGCACATATAGCTGTAAGTTTTTGTCTGGCTTTTGATTATCCAGTCAAAAATAGTGCATAATCAATTCTGATAAATTTTTCTATAGATTGTTCTGCTGACTGCTTTTCCTAATAGATGCTAAACCAGTTAAAATCCTTCATTATCACCAAGTCCTTTTCTCCATATGAATCATATAGTTACAAACAACCTCATCTGCCTGAACTTCCTTGGTAGATCAGAGATCACCACAATACCAGTAGGTATATTTTCTTTTTCTTAGTCATAACCAAGAAAAAATGTTGATAGTTGGGCCAAGGGGAGGCATTACCCATAAGATAACAGACTAGACAGCTGTTCCTACACAGTCCCACCAGAATTTCAAAATAACTTCTATATTTCTGTATAAATATTCTAGTTGAAATCATTGTCAGTATTTTGCTGTAACAGCTAATTTATAGTACTGGTCTCCTATTCATACTTCTAGGTCAGTCTATTAATCTTCTAGGTTTTCATTTTTTCTTCAGCAATAAGCTGAAGTGGATCAATTTACAAATATTCTGAGGTGTTTTCTTTTTTACCCCTTTTTAAATTTTGACTTTGTATTTCCACCTTTTCTAGACCTTTGTTGAGGATATTGTTGTTTTCATCTGTCTGAGGACCTTTGTTATTTTAAAGGACAACTTTAAAGGACAACTGTTATTTTAAAGGTCAAGTTTAACGCACCATCCAATATAGCCATACATTTGTCTTTACGATGTTTCTGCAATGACTCTGAGTAGGAGAATAGGAAAAACACAGACCCTCCTTCCAGCTTCTCCAGTGAATCCATTGTAACTATAAGGATCAGAATGCTCTTATGTAGAAATAATCAGTAGGTAAATGTGTTTGTACATTCATTTACAAATAAGAATAAGAGCTACAGAAGGGAGAAGGAGAGAATTCATGCTTGAAGAACACCTTCAGTGTTACTCCATCCCCTATACAAAAATAACAACACAAATTTTGGAATCTGGAGGAAAAAGGCATTTTCACTGTCTGAGAATTGATAACACCAGAATTCTTCTGTTCCCTGTGAGAAAATGGAGAGAAAAGAAAAAGCTGTTGAAATTGTAATTACGGCCTTTTAAAACATTAACAATTTGAGAGTTCAAATACAAAATGCTGAAAGATGATGCTTTGACATCTCTAAAATGCTTCACTTTTTAAAGTTTTGGGTTTTTTTAGTTGAAGAAAATATGGAGTCTGTTTTTAGCCATGAGTGTAGGATGTAAAGACTCAGGCAAGACACTGGTTTTGTGAAGTGAGGATTTGAAAGGAGAGTGATGGACAAAGCATAACAAGGTTTTGATTTGTGAAGAAGCAGATGGCAGTCACACATGTGATATAACACATGTGATATAACAAATGTGAATACCCATGCAAGACCTTACATGGTTGGACAGGTCTAGACTTAACTCTCAAACTAGTCATAGATGGCCCTATACTATCTGATCTTCTTTGCAAGAGTATAGGCCCTAGGAGCAGGCACTAGCTTGGAATACAAAAGCTATTTTTGCTTCCAGGAAGTTAGGGCAGTTACATTAAGAAGGGGAAAAAAACAAACAAACCAACCAACCAACCAAAACAAACAAAAAAAAACAGTAAACCAAAACACCACAAATGGATGCCATCAGTAGCTCTGAGAGTGGTAGCGTGGTCTGAGAGTAGTAGTGTGGTCTCACTAGTGAAGAAGCACCATCCTGTGGAAGATGGAGAGAGCAGGATTATAGACATTAGCCTAACTATCATGAGATAAGCAAAAGAGAAGACAGCCTCATAACAAGGATAACACCCATACATTTTCTTTCCATACTGCATATGAGTGCTAAGAGCAAAGCAGTAACCACTGAGTTGCTTCATCCATCATTCTCTAGCATGTGTAGCATCAGCACAGACTTTGTAGAGGGTGACTTCTGCTCCCTATTGCTTGTCAACAAGACTTGTTTAGCACTGAACCGTAAAATGGTTTGGGTTGTAAGGGACCTTAAAGATCTAGTTCAAACATCCCTGCTATGGGGCATGGACAGCTTCCACTAGACCAGGTTGCTCAGAGCCACATCCAACCTGGCTTTGAACACATCCAGAGATGGGGCATCCACAACCTCTCTAGGCAGCCTGTGACAATGTCTCACCACCCTCACAGTACAGAATTTTTTCATAATATCAAAATCTAAATCCACCCTCTTTCAGTTGAAACAATTACCCTTCAACCTATTGCTACAGTCTCTGATAAAGAGTCCCTCATCATCTTTCTTTTGAAGACCACTGTCATGTCACCATCATTCATTTATTGAATGGCCATCCTCTGGCCAAGTGGGCCACATCTTTTTGGAAGCACAGTCATGTCAGAGAAAAGTGTGTCTTGAAGGTATTTGATGGCTTCTTCAGTTTTAGCTTTCTTTCTTTGAATAGGTTGACCAGAGAGGTTGTGTTTGCCTCCTCCCTGGAAGAGTCCCTTCTGACCCAAACCATTTTGTGATTCTGTGATTATAAAGACATTTCTTTCATTACTTTTTAATGTCTATGAAATAGTATATTTGATGTTATTTACTCCCTGACCCCTCTGTGATACATAGGGTAACAGAAGAAAGCATGAATTCATTACTGGCAAACACAGGAGTTGCTGAGGCACAATGTATCCTTTAATGGCCTATAATACTCTGTTAAATGAAGATTTAGTATATTATCAATATCCTTGTGTGTAGTGTGGAGCGGGGCCTGGAGTGAAGCAGTGGAGTTGATCATGAGGAAGGAGAAGGAGTATGTTTTCCCTAAGTGTGTAAATGTTTGCTTTTTTGTTGTTGCTGTTTTCATGTCCCAATATCCAAAAAAGTAATCAGATATTTATAGTAAATGGTAGGAAATTAATTTCCCCAAGTCATGTTTGGTTTTCCTGCAACAGTAACTATTAAGAAGAGGTTCCTGTCTTTATCACAACCCAAGTTTTCTCACACTTCCTTAGGTTCTTCCTCACATTCTTCCTCATCCCAGGGAGGCATGTTTTTGATCAAGTGGTTGTATGGGTGCAAGGCTGGCAGCAAGGACCAACACACAACATTAAGTAATGAGTGTTTTAATTCCTCCAGAAAAGAAGTCACACAAAATGATGGCATAGTTGCTTACTGAGTACTTGCATTTTCATGTCCTATGCCATGAACAGTTGTGGTTTTTCTTTTTTTTTTTTTAATGTTTCTTGATTGCACATAAACACTATTTTCTAGAAAATTAAAATCTGCTCTGCATTTCTCAGCTAATGTTTTCTGCTCCTATAGTTATATTGTATACATTTTTGGTAAGATGCTGTCTAGGTTCACGGGAGCATTCAGAGGAAATAAAGAATGATCTTATACTGATGAAAAATTCATTGCCACTGAATATCTTTGCTTTGGTCATTTGTATCTCAATTAGCACATTCCATGGGAGATGATTTAAGATACGCTTCTGTGCAGTAAGTAATTATAAATAATTAAAGTAGATGAGAGCACAATTCATAAGGGTCACACAGTGCTGGCAGAAACAATTGCTAACTTCCTGGGAGATGTTCTTTTTTCAAGCTGTCTCATTAAGGCTTTTTTGCCTTCCAATGTTCCTTTCTCATAATTTATAATAAACAGTGGTGAACCTATGAATCCAAATTCTCTGGGCCTGAATATACCTTCAGTTACTGAAAGATGCTACTAAAGGTTGAAACTGTAAATTTTCAAGCATTTTATAAAGTGATGTGTCCAACGTTTCTTTGAAGTGATCTGTGAATTGTTAAAAGACAATGAAATATATGGCCCTAGATTGCTTCAGCAGCTTTGAAATTCTAGGACATAAGCGACATGGCTGGTTTATGGAGCATTGGCAGGTATTATATCTGGTCAACATCTGGTCAACAGTTATGGCATTGTCATAGGAACCACAGGGATTTTTTGAGTATTTTCCTTTTCTAGAATAGATTTACAAACAGTTTTCAAATATTTATTAAATTTGTGCATAAGAATTTAGGGGTATTGCTGCAGAGGTTAAGGCCAGGGGTGGCTTTCATGGAGAAGCACAGCAAAGACATGAGCTTAAGAAAATTTCAACTAGCTCTTCTCTTCTTCCCACACCCCCTTATATTTACTTGACCTCTCACACAAAGGAAGCAGTGATGCCTGTTGTGATCATGTAAATGAATAATGATACCAAGTGGAGTCATCCAGGAAACAGACTGCCCCACATTTTTCCATTTCAGCTATGATAGGTATTATGACTTTTTCTTATAACACTATCTTAATTATTTTTTAAAATAATAAAGAAATTATTTCCATGGTCAGTGTTCTTAAGCAAAAAAAAAAAAAGCTATTTTTCTTCCTGGGAAGATTATCTAGATTAGGGGGAAGAATAAAATAAATCTCCCATTGTTTATCAGTCCTCCTTTCAGCTTCAAAGCAGGAATCAGAAATGCAGAATATCTCATTAAAATAGAAATGTCAAGCCTAAAATGAGTTCTGAAGTACAGCAAAAGGTAAAGATCCCTCTTAAATACCATGGCACTGCTAGTTCATTAAGTCAGTACTAGAATTGTTAACTAAGTTGTCAGCTGGTACTGAGAAGGAATTATACTGAAACAGCACTTTAAGATAGTCAGTGGGTGCAAAGATATAAATACCAACCTTTTGTACCTAATGAGAATTAGTTATTGAAAAAATTTTTTCAAAACGTCAGTCAGTAGAGCATGTGCTGTTATGCAGTTTTTCAGAAGGCAACTAGAGATACAGACTCATTGTTCTTATACTACAGAACAGACCTCTTTAGATGGTCTTTAAGGAGGCAGAGTAAGAAAATGAGGTGAAATAATCATTGAGAAATCAACTTCCTCTCTCATATTAAGGGATGATCCAAACTATAGGATTCTAATCTGAGAATTAGGAGCCTATTCTCTATCATTGTATTCCTCTCTCTGTCTGTCTTTGTTTTAGTTTCTTACATATATATATGTATGGCAACAATAGCAGAACTGATTAGATAAGGTATTTCTGGTCTGTGATGTTTGATTTCAATAGATATTATTCCATTCTTAACTGCAATAACAAATACATGTTATAAAATAAAATTGCTAGATGAAAACTGATTTGTGCTATCTAAAATGTTACTTTTTAGTATATTCTACCTGGTTGAGGTCTCCTGCAGAGCAGACAACTGCAAGCCAGCATCTCCCCTTGAGTAGGGACACCTCTTAGGGTTACTTCTTGACATTGAGACAGTCCTTACCATGAGAGATTCTCAGTAAGTGATTAACAGCAAGCTAAACATGTAAAGTTTTACATGTTAGATTCTACATTTTGTCCTCCTTGCTTCTTCTACAAACAGGTTTTCTCAACCTCAGGTCAGCTTTTTTTTTTTTTTTTAACTGACCATGGCTGAATTGTTTGTAGTAGGGAGGCACAAAGGTTGTGCCCCATTTCTTGTTATGTCATGCCTGTAGTCTACATGTATCATGTGTCTGCACTTCTGTAGAATTGAAGTTTCCACAGGAGTAAAAGGTTTTTCTGCAAATGGTTTTCATAAGAAGCAGTGATTCTCATGTTGGTGCGATGTTACGCTGCTTGACCTGTGAAACAAGTGACATGAAGACTTAACCATAATGAGAAGTTGCTTCCAAGGAATCTATGAAAAGGTGAAATATATGAGTACTTTGGGAAATAAATACCATTTATATAATGATTAGACAATTTTGGCCCATCTAATTGGCTAAAATAAACCAGGGTATATTAGTTGATAAGAAGAACACATTGATGGTTCTTTCTTTTTTTTTTTTTAAACATAGAAATATGTAGAGATTTTTAATCTTGACAAGGTACCCATGAATATCTCCATAGCTAGAAGGACTCCACTCAGATTCAAATTGTTTGTTACAGTGTTTCTGTAGGTGTCCACAAGAGTGTGATCCTGCCTGGCACATTCAATGGTGCTTGCTTGGGTGCTAGGTAGGAAGATGGACTTCTCAGCTGCATTGCCTTCCTCCTCCTATGCCCCAACAGCCTTCTATATCTCTTAAATTTTCATGTGTATTGGATTTATTTAGTCATAAAGTTCATGAGCTTCCCATAATTCATATTTCATAGTTCATTGTAGAAATAAGTTTCCACTACTGCTGAACACTTTGAAGTGTTGTTGCTTAAAGGTCACCTTTATAAATAAGTATTCTTTTACTTGAGGAAAGGCTTTTAACAAAACAGGGTTAGTTGTTTTTTTTTTTTTTCAGTTTGATAATTCTTATCACAATACTTCAAACTCCAAAGAATTCTTAAAAGGAAAAGCATCCTAGCTAGAGCAAGCATGCTTGAAATCCATATTGATCTGCATCTAAAGTCTTCTCTGGATGTTTATGAAAGGTTAAAAATGTAAAGTGTAAAGACTGCTGATCTCCAAGAATATGTTCTTATATCATCAGATAAGAAAGCCATATATTTTCTCTTCATTTACAGAATTTGCACATTTCAAAATATATGCCACTTTGAAATACAGTTTTATATTCTCTTCCTACTGCTAAGTCTTGAGGAACATAAAAAGTGATAGCAAGCATGTTGTATTATTTTCTTCCATACTGAAAAAAACCCAAGCTCTTAAAATATAAACGTAAATGTGGATTTCTGTCACAGAAGATGAAAAATTATTCTTTCAAGGCTGAAGAACGTAGCACTAAACCTGAACTCTTGACTGTGTTATAGAAAGGGCTTGAGTGATTCTTCCCAAGTAGTATGTACTTGAGAAATCCTCTCAGCAAGAGCAACACAGCTCAAATAGAAGAACAGAAAGTGCTCTTCTTAGTGCTTACTTTACTGTTAATTATTCAAAAAGCATCAGGAGCATGTCCCTGTATCCCACAACTGCAAGTCTCTACCCTTACAGTTCACGTCTGCTGATGAGGTTTTTCAGTTCGTGAAACATTTAGAGCTGCTGCATGGAATGCACAGAGAGGGTCTGTGCCTCTGATTACCAGTTTAGGCTATACCACAGAGGTAAAATTAATCCAGAAAACAAAACAAAACAAAACAAAACAACAAAACAAACAAACAAACAAAATCAAGTCTCTGCGTGTTGAAAACAACAAGCATTATATAAAAATAACCCAAAACAGCAGTGTAATTAGAGTAAGAACTTGTACTTTTATTATTAGATACTTCTTAGGTGAGTCAGATACCACCCAAAAATGTGATGGCAGTTGCTCTGAGGTTGCTTGTCAATGCAAACTGGTCCAGTAATTTCATCTGAAAACTCTTTAGGACGTAGCTTTTCTTAAGTCACATTGAGATTTTTTTATTTCTTATTTTTTTAAACTGCCCTTGTTTATAGCACACACACTCAAAGTTTTGAAGTCCTAATTCAAAATCCTTTCCTTTTGAAATCATATTAGTCTATGTTTTTTTCCTACACCTAGGAAAATATCTAAACACCCATGAAGAAGAGGTCTGCCTTCTTCAGTGCTTTTCTTTTAATTCTGAATGGATTCCCTCCTGAAGAGATAAAAATGAGAAAACCTTGATGCTTCTGATAGTGATGTGGGATGCCAAATTCCATCCACTACTTCACAGTTTGATTAATAATTTATATAAGATACTACAGTATCAAAAGGATTCATAGGTAGTGTTGCATTTAAGCATATCCTTAATCACAGCCTTTAGGGAACTATTCTTTGCAATGCAAAATGTGAATTCACATCTGCCAGGAAATGAAATAGCTCCCAAGATAGAAACATTTAGTTCAAATCTTTTGGATAAAAAGAAATATCAGCACTGTCTTGTTTCTATTGAGCTAATTTTTCATTTCCTGTTACTTTCACATGGATACATGAACAAATCCCAGAACACATTCTGTTTGACTTAAACTAGAGATTTTATCTTTCCATATTGTCTGAAAGTACGTGCAACTTTGTTGGCTTGATCTGAGATGAAGTTTTGTCATTGCTTGGCTAAGGGGAATAATGCATTATTTGCAAAATAGTACTTCTGGTTCCAGAAACCTGAATATATCAAGTATCCTTCATGAAGTAGATTTTCAATAATGAGAGCCAACACTTACTGATATAATAATTTTGATAATTTTATGAATATGTTCCTCTGCTCCTCAAGGTTGTTATTCCAGTACCTTATGAGTTACTGGAAATGATTGGTTCTTCTTTGGCCCATCATCTCTTACCTGTTTACAGTACAGAGTTCAAAATATTGCAATAATGTTGCAATATACTAGCAAGAACAGTGCTGAAAAATGTTGAAATGTATTTTTAGATATTATGATCCCAATGTGGACTAATCTGTCATAACATTAGTTACCTGATTGTTAAATGTTAGGACCTAGGTACCCTATGCTTTTTTTTCTATTTAATGGAGACAGAAGGTGCTCCAGACCTTCTGAAGTGTCAAATCAGTCTGTATGATTATATTCTTATATTTCGTGCTTATTTAATTGATGTATCTATAACTAAGATGCCTGAGCATTAGATGGACTCCTGTACCCAGAAAAAGACCCACAAAATTCAGAAGCTCTGCATAAAGTTTCAGTAGTGAACCAAGCAGCATTCAGTTTTGCAAAACAGGCGACTTGGACTTTTCCTTGGTATTGTAACTATTGTACTTCCCCTAAAATGCAAAGTACTGATTTACTGGATATATTTTTACAAGCTTTCAAAATAGAAATAATATTCTGATCAAGCAGCAAAAAACAAGTAGGACAAGACTAAGGCATATTTCTTTCTTTTTTCCCCTCTGAGTCCTTTGGATTGCTAGCAAAACAAGCAAGCTATACATTTCACTGTCAAACATTGAAAAATAAATTACTTTTTCTTGCATCTTTTCAAGACCCTTCAGTATGTATGCCCAGCTGTTTTTTCTTTATTATATGTTCAAAATATGCTGAACTATTTGAAACAGCCTTTGGTAGGAGCACAAAGGGCATAAAAGCTACATCTTGTTGAATTTTTATTTGGAAATGTGTACCATACATGTAGAACAATAGTAAAATAATGTGGATAAGTTTTTGAAATGCATGGATGGTAAAGAAACTTTTTAAAAAATGTCTTTACAGGTCCTTTTGATTTATGGGCCTTGGTTTCTGATATGCGCCAAGAACAGTATCTAATTGTGATGTTCTAAAAACTTAATCACCTGTCTTTCAATTATGGCTGTCATACTCCAAGGCAGAATAACCTTAGATACCAGTAAGGTCTGTCAGTAAGACAGTGGCTGATCTAGTTAACTCTCCAGGGAATTTAAGCTCTGAAACTGTATAACCAGAAACCAGAAGATGTCAGAACACGAGGTATTACATGAAGCTTATGAAGATCAGATAGATGCTGTTTGCAGTGAACCTGTTGTCCCAGGAAAAAATGTTGAACTTTATAGAATTTTATTATATGTCAAGAGGATGAGGGGTAATGGTTTTAAATTGAAAGAGGGTAGATTTAGAAGAGGTATTAGGAGGAAATTCTTTAATGTGAGGATGGTGAAGCTGACACATGTTGCCAAGAGAGTTGTGGATGCCCCATCTCTGGAATAGGTCAAAGCCAGCTTGGAGAGGGCTTTGAGCAACCTGTTCTAGTGGAAGCTGTCACTGTCCCTTGCCTTTACGTTTATCAGAAATAGATGATCTTTACATTCCTTACAGCCAAGCCCAGAGCAATAGTTTTTATGCTGCTTCAGGACAGACTTTTTCCATGATGGGAGATTGGAAAAATGTTGTGAAACATTTCAAATAATAGATTAGAATTCATATTCCCATTAATCTTTTAATTTTTTATTATTATTTTCCCCAAAATACTGTTGTTTTTACACAGCAGTGTTAAACTTTTAACATCCTTAAAAGAGTATAACTTTTGTTTTAACAGTGTCTCACTGAATTTATATGACAGTGCCTTGCATTACCTTTAAATTTATATACTTGAAAGTTGGGAAAAAAATAGAACTTGATTTTAAAAAAGGTAGATTATTGGAAAGAAAAGAAAATGATTAATTTTGTGAACCAAAATACATGCAGTAGCTCAAATTTATCCAATCTTAATTTCACATGAGGTCTCAGATGGAATTCTTAAATCAAAGTGGAGGAGATTTTGATATCATTTAAGAAGGATGAGTTGGATAAGGCAGATTTATAAGTTGACTAAAATGGTTTCACTGTGAGACAGAGGACATTAGTTGCTCTGAAAGATGGAGAGCTTTATGAGTGGAGAAATGCGCTAGTTCAATTTCATTTACAATTTAAACAATTCACAAGATTTGCGGACTTCTTGTCTCTCTACTATTTACTTATTCCTTGACACAAAGAGAGTAGAAATGCTTCAGCAAAATAAAACAATCATTAATGACAGTATGAATCATAGACTGGAATTGAATTAAAATTTTGTCACAGATAAAGAAACTTGGATCTAGAGTTCTGAATCTGAGAGGAAGAATGGAAGGAACTGTGATCCTTGGATCCAGGTTAAGCTCATCTGTGACAGCAACCATATTTTGAAAATGTTGAGCAAAATAGTCTTCCATGGGAGATCATGGAATATGAAATAATTAATAGGCTAGATGGATTAAATCATTCATTGTGATATTACCAGGCAAAGTAACACAGCAGTACCAAAACTACTTCGATGAACAAATCACTGCTGATGTCTTCATTATCTAAATGATAGAAGGGTCACACTCTCTTCTTTTCTGCATGGATTAGGCCTTTAAGAAGACAAAGACACTGTTCTGGCACTGTGCTATATGTCCAGGTAGAACAGATTTTCACATATCTTTTAACGATCTTAACTAATGTATGTTGACAAAATAGAATGTATTTAGAAATTAAAGACCTCAGTCTATTAAATTCCTCATGTAAATTCCCAGAGTCATCTGAAATGAAGAAGACTCGTTGGAAGTATACTAGAAATGACCATAAGACTCGTTAAATAAATGCAATTTAAAGAGACTAGAAGTCCCTCAAAGAAATTTTGTGTTTTCTTATATATGTAAATTGTAAACCAAATTAGACTTTTTTCTTTGTTTGTGGAAGGCAGAAAAAGCAAACATCATGTTGTCTTTTTATTTATTATCTTGAAAAATAAGAGAAATGTCAGTTATAGCCACCTAGAAAGAAATTATTGCAGTGAGGCCATAAAAACTAACACAGTAATGAAAAAAATGCATTTGAATGCCATAAAGCTCCCTACAAAATTAGTAATAGTTCCTCATTTTAATCCATTTTAATAAAAATAAAAATAAAAATTAAAAAATGCATGGACTTAATGTAGTTGAAAAAATAATAAATTCCATTACACCTTCAAATGGGAAATCTATACAGGTACTAGTAGTCTGAGTAACTTCTACAGCCATAGGTAAAAGATTAAATAAAACTTAAAAAAATCATCTTCCCCAGAATCACCTGGAGCAGGTAACATCAATAGAAAGTAATAAAAGAAACATGATGGAAACTTATAATTCAGATACAGCTCTACAACCTTGGTTCATGTACAGGCACTTCAGAGTACAGCTGATGATCTTTATTACAGTCCATCTGCATCCATTCAGGTTGCTGGGTCCAGATTTATTAACAGTGGGGTGGGTTTTTTTTTTGGTTTTGTGCCTGCTGAACACATGAGCTTTCATCTAATTTAGGACAGACTAGTACGCAGGTGTTTCTCAGAAAGTACCAAAGAAGTGTCGGCTCAGTACAACTGTATTTTTTTCACCCATGTCTCCTTTTGAAGATGTGTTTATTGCCATCTAAACTACAGAAGAGTTTTATTCATATATTTACAGTGTAAGTATAAAGAAGTATTTAACATCCTCTTTAAAATTACTCACTTAAGCTGTGTTTTCATTTCATTGAGGAGACAGAGGCTGCCCTTAAAAAGACTTGATTAGTCTGAAAATGGATGCATCACACCATTAATTTTGGAACCAATGTGAAAGTGCTGGCAACTGTAGTAATGAACATTAGATACAATGTCTAACTTAAAAGGCAGCAAGATAAAAAAGGGGAATAAAATGATTTTCCAGTCATTTACTGAAGCTATTTATAGCAAGAACCAATTATTTTCTTTCCCTTTCTTTTAATATGGAGGATATGAATATGTAGGTAAAAACCGTTCCCTGATTATGGTAATTTTCCAGTCTGAATTCAAACACATGCACTGTTACAATCCTTAAATTCAGTGATGGTGCATAAAATGTAATTTTTAGTTTTGCAGACAATGCACATTATTGTTACCTCTATCGGGTGCAGGTGCCCAGGCTCTGGCTGAGGCTGTGCGGAGGGGCCGGGGCTGCCCCGTGCTGGACACAGTTGGTCCCAGCCTTCTCCAGCCACCGACCCACCACAGGGCATGGCCAAGCCCCGTGGCCTGGATGGTGGCACCGCAGGGAGAGGAGCCTGGATAAGGGAGGGCAAAACGTTGCTTGGTGGTGAGGAGAGAGGGGAAATGTGCGAGAAACAGTCCTGGAAGCACCGAGAGGATGAAAAGGTACTCCAGGTGCCCAAGCAGGGATCCCCTGCAGCCTGTGGGAAGGATCCATACTGGGGTAGGTGTTTCCCTGTAGCCCATGGAGAGACCATGGTGATGCAGTTATCCACACTGCAGCCATGGAGGACCTCACACAGGAGATGAAGCAGGAGCAGGATATTCCTTGAAAAAACTCTGGCCCATGGAGAGTCCACACTGGAGCAGGATTATCCTGAAGAACTTCAGCCTGTGATAAGGACCCACACTGGAGCAGGGTAGGTGGTGCAGAGCAGCACGGGACTAAATCACAACTGCCTACTGACCCCTCCCGCGCACCGCCT